>JAOTRH010478432.1:24499-98169 GCA_034768845.1 Heliamphora exappendiculata
CAGATAAATTTATCTGTCTTCTGTCTTTCACACATATTTTGGAATGCACAGATAAATTTATCTGTGTGCTTTACACATGTGTAAAGACACAGATAAATTTATCTGTGTGCCTTACACATGTTTTGAAAGGCACAGATAAATTTATCTATAGGCAAAGATAAATTTATCTGTTTGGAGGGTATTTTTGGGAGAAATCGTGCAATTGGACCTTGCGCGTTAAAATTTTTTTTGATGAACCTTACACGTTAAAACTTATTTTTTGGACCTTTCGCTGAAAGCCCCTAATTTATTTGACTGCTAGATAATTAAATCCATCTGCAAGGTTTGGCTCAGTCAAAACTTATAAGCTTCCTTAAGAATGTATTGTCAATCCCGAATAATCTATACATAGATTCCGTCAATAATTAATATTTACTATATAATTAATACCGCTATCTAACTTACCAGAACTATTAACCCATAAAAGATCGTACCCTCTAATGAATCAAAACAACGAATATTAAATATACGCAAATAATAATTATTTTCTGATTAAGAGTATAAGTACTCATAATAACCATAGAGTGTAAAATTTTTTATATAATCAGTATAAAATTAATTACCCCAATGTAGTTCTGTTCAATACACACAAATTATACTAACACAACAAGTCAGAACAATAGACGACGCTATTATCTATTTTTCGTAACAAAGATAGGTCTACTAAAACTTTGTGTTACAATTGTACCGATGGTTTGTCCAATTCAATCTAAACTGTGAACAACAAACTTATATTCTACAAGAAAGTATAATCTGATCTTTTGTGTGCAAGTCGTACTTTACACACCTGATTAAATACTGTATGAAATAAAAGATATCCATGCATAACATTTAAAGAATTGATATTACATACATTGCTTATTAAGATTTTTATATAAATTTTTTTTTATTAAAATAAAATAAAATACTAAACCAAATAAAATATATACTTTTTAGTATGCAACCCAGATAATCTCATACTTGTACTCAAAATTAGGCTGCCATACATATGACTCCCTTGCCCTCTACATAACTATCAAAAGTCTTAGCCAGTAGGCTTTTTGTAAAAGAATTTGCAAGGTCGTCCCCTAATGCAATCGGTCACAGCAACATTACCATTTTGTACAATTTCTCGTATCTGGTGATACTTACACTCAATGTGCTTTTCTTTCTTGTAGACTCTTGGCTCTTTTGAGTTTATAACTATTTTTTTATTATCACAATAAAGTGTAATAGCCGATTCAACTGAAGGCACTAATCTAGATCCAATAGGAAGTTCCTGAGCCAAACGGCCTCCTTAGTTGCATAGAAGCTGCCAAGTACTCGGCCTCCATAGTGGAATCAACCATGCAAGACTATTTAATATTCCTCCAACTTATAACTTCACCTCCCAAGGTAAACACATATCATGAGATAAACTTACGGGAATGTTTGTCTCACTGAAAATCCGAGTCTGTGTACCTTAAAGGTACTAGACTATCTACCTAGTAAACTAACATATAATTTTTAGTCTTTTTTAGGTACTTAATTATATTCTTCACTATGGTCCAATGCTCCTGTCCTAGGTTAGATTGATATATGCTAATTATGCCAATGACAAAGCAGATGTCGAATCTAGTACAAAGTATAGCATACATTAGGCTTTCTACTGCCGAAGTATAAGGAATCGCCTTCATCTTCTCTATCTCATCAGGTGTCTTAGGACACTAATCATTGGATAGAGCGATTCTATGTTAGAAAGGAAGAAACTCTTTCTTGAAATCCTACATGCTAAAATGAGCAAGAATATTATAGATATACTTTGCTTGTGATAAGCCCAACATTTTTTATTTTGGATCTCACAAAAGGTTGATCCCAAGAATGTGACTGGCTTCTCCCTAGTCCTTCATATCGAACTGCCTATATAACTATACTTTTATCGAAGATAACACCCCGACATTGTTTTTGATGAGCAAGACATCATCTACATAAAATACTAAAAAGACCACCACGCTTTCGTCACGCTTCTTATACACACATGACTCATCTGAATTTTGATTAAAATTATAAGACTTAATGGCTTGATTAAACCGAGTATTTCAAGATCTCGATACCTGCTTACGTCCATAAATGAATCTCTTAAGCTTACACAACATGTGATCTTGGCTCTTTGCTATGAAATCGTCTGGTTGTATCATATAGATGCACTCGTTAAGACTTCCGTTAAGAAAAGTTATCTTGACATCCATTTGTTAAATTTCATAATCGAAATGAGCCGTAATGGATAAGAGAATCCGAATAGACTTAAGCATGGCTACTGGCAAAAATATTTTCTCATTATCGATCCCTTTTTTTTGAGTGAACCATTTTGCAATAAGTTTAGCTTTTAAAGGTTTTAACCTTCCCGTCTGCTCCTCTCTTCCTCTTGTAAATCTACTTACATACGATGGGTTTTATCTCTTCAGGTGGTTCTACAAGTTTTCAGACCTGATTAGAATACATGGATTCCATCACTGAGTTTATTACCTTTTGCCAAAGTTCTGCATCTTTGTGTTAGAGTGCTGTATTGTAGTTATAGGGTTTGGTATCTAGTTCTACTAGGATCCTATCAAAAGATTCTCCCAAGAACATATACTAATCGAGTTGATGAACAACCCTCTCACTTTGACGAGGCAGTACCTGCATCTGTGTACTAGCAGTAACGCGCTGTGCAGAATCTAAATCCTGTGCACCATTATCTACATACTCATTAGGCATGTTAATGATAGCACCCCAATCATGATCTGCACCTATCCCGATAATCCTCCCATTATAACGAGGTAATGAGATATAAGTGACCCGTGGTTCCTTTTCCATTTTACGAGTATTTTCTCTCAATTCTTTCAAAATAATTTTTACTTTTGGGCCTGTAGTTTATAATCTAATCCTCTTCTAAGAATCTAGCATTGGTGCTAATAATGACTTTTTAATTCTTACAATTATAAAATAAACCACCCTTCGTTCCCTTAGGATACCCGATAAAAAAAAAAGACTTTTGTCCTTGGTTCCAACTTACTCGCATTCTTTTTCAGCATATGTGCTGGACACTCCTAAATCTAAATATGTCACAAGTTAGGCTTACGCTCGGTTCACAATTCTGTGAAAGTGGAAGGTACTAACTTAGAAGGCACTAAGTTTAGAATATTAATCGTTGTCTCTAAGACGAGTCCTCAAAATGAATCGGGTAATCTTGAATAACTTATCATTGACCTTACCATCTCCATAAGAGTTCTATTTCTTCTTTCTGCTACACCATTCTGCTGTGGAGTGCCCGGTGCAGTCAATTGGAATATAATCCCTTCTGATGATAAGTATTCTCTAAACTCTCCAAAGAGGTACACCCCACCATAGTCCGATCGTAGTGATTTGATACTTTTACCCAGACCCTTTTTCGCCTCTGTCTTGAATTTTTTAAAATTTTCAAAACATTCTAACTTACGGCGGTGCATCAGGTAAATATATCCATATCTTAAATAGTCGTTAATAAAATTGATGAAGTACTCAAAGCCACTTTTAGCCCGGATAGTCATAGAACTACACACATAAGAATGAACTAGTCCTAACGGTTCTTTAGCTTTATAGCCTTTGGCCAAGAAAGGGTCTCTTGGTTATCTTATTCCCTAAGCAGGACTCACAAACTGAAAGTGCATCCACTTCTAATGAACTTAAAGGTCTATCTTTTACCAGTCTATTTGTCCTTTTTAGTTTAATATGACCAAAGCGTAAGTTCCAAAGAAACGTCTGATTTATTAAAGAATGATCATTTCTCTTATATGATAAATTAAATATATTATTCAATTCAATCAGTTGCAGTGTAGGAGAGATTGGAGTAATAACATAAAGATCATCCCCCAATGTACCTGAACATATAATCCGTTTATTATCCTTAATAACCACAGAGTTATTAAAATAAACCAAATATCCTTCTTTAACTAATCTAGAAATAGAAACTAAGTTCCTTCTAATGAAAGGTACATAAAGACAGTATCTCAATATTAAAAGTCGATCTCTACTAAAATTGAGAGTGACATCTCTCACAACAACTGCTGTCACCTTTGTATTATTACTCATACGCAAGTAAATCTTTCTATTACTAAGTTGTTGGATTTTTTAAAATTCCTACAAAGAATTGCAGACATAATTAGTAATTTTCGTATCTACACACCAGGCAGTGGTAGATAACACTGCTAAACATGTTTCTACAACCAGTGAACAGAACTTACCCTAATTGTTTAGCTTGTTGAGATAAACTGAACATTGCATTTTTCAGTGCCGTGAAAATATCTGTCTTTTTATTTTTTTCACACCAGTGCGTGGCCCACTAACTACCATCGAAATTGTATCACCTTGTTTTTTAACCTTTACCTTTTTTATACCTTTCAGCCTAGAGAAAAAACTCTTTTCAGAAACAAATACATTTCCTAACAGTGAAGGAATACCCTTAGTAGTTAAAACTATATTCAAGTTATATTTTCAGTCAACAAAATTCGATGTAGTTAGTTTGTTCTTTTTACGTATATTAACCAGTGGATTAAATGCCATTTTAATTCTGAGAATTACATAATTAAAATAACCGTTAATATTTATGACGAGCAAAATTTTGAATTTATTTTAAAATTAGTTCCCTCTACCATTTAAAAAAAAATCACCAGTAGCCTGGTACCCTGTGAATAGTATACCTTGATGGGAGAATTTCTACTATCCATTATTTATCTAGACAGGTCAATTCCTATTAATTTTACTATCTAGGCAACATACCATGCCAAGTAAAATTAAATAGATGATATAGTTTCAGTTCAATAAATAATAGCAGTGACTCTGATGGAGAGAAAACTATTATTTATAGTTAAGTGTTAACCAGCACCTAATCCCAAATCAATTGCTTCATAATAAACCCTTCATGTGGAGAAGTGATCTACACTAATAATTATCCAGAATTATACCTAAAAGAGGTTCGTACTGGCGATATCGCAATTAATTCTGTCTGATGGAGAGCAATGCCTTACTGTTAATATGCAGAATTAATTACATCACCTATGAACTAGTGATAATGATCGCGAAATTTATCTGTGAATAAATTTTCTCTCATACTTAGATTTTTGTAATATTTTTAAGGGTTATAAAAATTCGTTTAATTAAAATAAATTTATTAATTTCAAAAACCACACGATCTAAAAGATTTCAAAATATTTTTTGGTGTACACGATCTAAAAGATTCTAATTTGTCAAATTATCTTTTCGTATTTTAATGCATAACAAATAAAATTACTGATGAATGCATAGTTTTTTCTTTGCTTTATAGTTAATGTAGTAATTAAAGGCATTCAAATATTTTTTTTTACATTACACATTTTTCAAAAAAATAATTTATTAAGATTAAACATTTTTTCATTTAATTAATCAAAAAATTAAAATTAATTTTCTCATTTTTTCATGATATTCGGCTTAAAAAAACTTTTAATTAAAAAAATTTAATTTAATTTTCATTTACAAAATATTAATTAAAACTGAATTTTTTGAATTAATTAAATTAATAAAAAAATAAAATAAATATACATCATCTACGTATCATATATAAATAAAAAAACAAGATAAGTATATATCCTGATTTTATGATCAAACATAAACTCTATTGAGTTTCAGTCTCTTGTTCAAAGATTAACTCGTAATACTTTAATCTTTATCTGAATCAGCTTTTCGCATCCAAGTTGTATCAAGATTCCTTAATATGCAGTGTTATACAAATACAACACTTATCTGGATCATTATATCTCAGAAAAATAGCCCTAAGAGACCCAAAATATAGCCACCACTGCTAACCCATTGACGCCGTCGCATGCTGCCACTTTAAGCAGATTTTTCCGCCTCGTTTGAGCTCCATTCTCGACCCCAATTTTTATAAAAAAATAGCTTATAAAAAATACTATTTTTCTATAAAATCTTCGATTCGAAAATAACTCAAAAAATAGCTTTCGATGGCCGTTAAAATAGCCCCACAGCACACCCTGCACCGCTGGCCGTTGCTGTTGCTTGTTTTGGCTTTTTCTGTGGTCATTTAGGTTCTCGTTTTCTCCTGTTTTTAGCACTGATATTCAGCAACAAGTTTTCTTGAAGAACGCCTCGAAAATAGTCCCGAAAAAACTCAAAAAACTGCCCTGAATAGTTCACTATCACCGTCGAAAACTGCCGTTGTTTTCTTGATGTTTTGCGGCTATTTTGCCTTTAATTTTTTTATTATTTTGACCTATTTTTTCAATTAGTTTTACTGCTGTACTATGCCCAAAAAACTACTAAAATATAGTCCCAAAAATATCTTGAAAAACCATCAAAACTAGCCCCGAATTGTCGCCGGTGGTGGCTGTTTTGTTGGTTTTTCCTGGCTATTTTAGGACCTATTTTGCTATTTTTTTAATGTATAAAACTTGCAGAAACATACTAAAAAAAATAGTAGCAAAACTGTGAAAAAATCACCGCAATTCGTGTCCCAAACCACCCGAATCCACCGCCGGTTATGCCTCCGCCTATTTTTTGTGTTATTAGATATTCAAACTTGTTTTTAAATATTCTAAATAATATTTAAAAATAAATAAAAGATTTTACATCAAAAACTTATGTCCCGAAGACTCACATTTGAACTAAAAAAGTTTAAACTATCACAATCAACTTTCATGATTAAAAATTAAATAATAATAATCATTCAGTCATTCAATCAAGCATGAATAAAATAATGATCATAAAATAGGGATTAAAATGCCTGTAAAATAAAGTTAGCACAGTTCTAAATCTATCTGACCTCTCGATTAACTGTAAACAAAATAAACGATTTGAAAATAATTTTTAAAAAAAATAAAAATGGATAGGCAATCGCTAAACCAAACTCCAAATAAAAACTATTCGATGTCAAATAATCAAAATAAAAACCCGTGCCACCACAGTTAATTCAGATGAATATCTTTTGATCAATTCTTCAACTACGAATTTTGATTTCTCGAGTTGAAGCTCTGGTCAGACTTTCTATTGTATTTCTGATGCAATTTTCGAACAGAGTGTGGGTTACGATCCGTCAAAAACTGAAACTGGCAGAACTTGGACAACCATAATCTTGAAAGACAACTTATGAATTTGGTTTAGCCTACCCGCATATTTCTAGGGCTACAATAGGAACCTGTGGAGTAATTATGACAAAGATTTCTAGTGTAACCTAGATATTTATCCAGCGATTTCTACAGATATGCAAACCTCTCGGCGATTTTTGTAATTATGAAAATCTTGTAACGATTTCTGCAATTTTTATAAAATACTAAATTACAGTTTATACCACTAAAAAACTGTAACTACACTCTTAATTATAATTTCAAGACCAATTTGCATTGAGCTCCTATTATTAAATATTTAACTCATCTCTCCACGTTAAGATTCTTGATACCCGCCAATTAAATTTAATTATTGATAATTTAATTTAATCGACATCTTTAAAATTATTTAAACTCTTCCGCTTAACTTATATGACTGCCGAATAATTAAATTTACCTATAAGGTTTGGCCAGGTCAAAACTTATAAGCTTCCTTAAGGGAGTATTGTCAATCCTGAACATTCGAGATGTGAATTCTGTCAATAATTAATATTTAGCATATAATTAATATTGCTATCCAACTCACCGGGACTATTGACCCATAAAAGATCGTATCCTCTAATGAATCAAAATAACAAATATTAAATATACGCAAATAATAATTATTTCAGGATTAAGAGTATAAGCACTCATAATAACCATAGAGTATAAATTAATTTATATAGTCAGTATAAAATTAATTATTCTAATGTAGTCCAGTTTAATACACACAAAGTGTGCCAGCACAGTAAGTCGGAATAATAAACAACGCTATTATCTGTTCTATATAACCAAGATAGACCTATTAAAATTCTATGCTACAGTTATACCGATGATTTGTTCAATTCTATCTAAACTGTACACAACAAACTTATATTATACAAGAACCTATAATCTAGTATTCTATGTGCAAGCCATACTCTACACAACAGATTAAATATTGTACAGAATAAAAAATATTCATGCATAATATTTAAAGAAATGATATTGCGTACATTGCTCATTGAGATTTTCATAAAATAAAAAAAATAATTTTATTGAAATAAATTAAATACTAAAATTAAATAAAAATCATGATTTTTAGTATACAACACTGACAGACAGTTGGTCCTATAAGTGTAGATTGAAGAGTAGTCAATGGTGAACTGCAAGTGAGAAGAGGTGATGCACAAGAAAAAGGTGTGGTGGCTCAAATCCAGCGTTCCAAGGAGGAACGTCTTTATGAATCATTAGCTTACACAACTCAATGGCTCCTATAGGTTCCTGAGGTGGGTTATGGAGAGGTGTCTCAATAGTCAGGGTCTCAATCATCTCTACTGAAAAGTAATCTTCCTCGTTCGAGGGCTAGTGGTAGATGTTAAAAATATTTAACTTCATGTGCATGTTCCCGAAGGATACATCTATTACCCTCATCCTACAATTAATACAGGCATTGGTCGTAGCAAAAAAGGATCGACCCAGGATGAGAGAAATTAAATTTTTTAGGTTATGTACTGGCTCCATATCAAGGACGACAAAGCTGATTGGGAATAAGAACCTATCAACCTTGACAAGGACGTCCTCTATTATGCTACATAGGACTATGACAGATCTATCGGCTAGCTGAAGGGTGATTGGGGTGGGCTTCAAATCTCACAAACCAAGTTCTTTATATACTGAGTAAGGGTGTATATTGACACTAGCCCCCAAATCAAGGAGTGCTCTAGTGATTGAATGATTTTCAATTACACACAAGATCGTAGGAGCACCAAGGTCCTTGAGCTTAGGGGGAGTGTTGTGCATGAGAATGGAGCTTACTTGCTCAATAAGACGAACTTACTTAAGGATATGTGTCTGATCCTTGCGCTTTTGCCTACAAGGGTCCTTAAGAAACTTAGCGTAGGATGGCACTTTCTTTATAGCATCCAGAAGAGGAAGGTTGACCTAAACTTTCTTAAACACCTCAATAATATTTTTCATGGTTGCTCCCTTCTTTGAGAAAGGGGAAGGTGAGTTAAGATGAGATGGGAATGACACTCTAACTCCCGGAGAGGCTACTAGCAAGGTCAAAAGAGAAGTGGGAGAAGGGATAGGTACCGTAGTAGATGCTGGAGATATAGAGGGTATGATAAGTGGGTCGATGTTGAAGCCATCAGACAGCTCTAGGTCTCTAGGGAATGCAGGCGCTATTGACTTTTCAAGATGGGTCTCTACTTTTGTCCATTTCTAAGGGTCAACACTGCATTTACTTTCTCATGGTAGAAATTCACAACTTATCGATTCTCGATTGCATATTGACCCTTAGGATTAGTCACCGGCTAACTTGGTAATTTTCCCTCCCCTCGGTGATTGAGGGTGACTGCTAGTTGCTCGACTTAGGTCTCTAATTTGGCAATGGATTGAAAGTTTGAGTGTAGAAGCTGAATGTTCCCCTCCGGTCCTTGTAGGGCTTGCAATACTCGGTCCTCGAAAGTCAAGTTTTGAGGAGGGTCCAGAGGGGCTGTTTGTTGAATAAGAGGTGCATAGGTCGGAGGACTATAAGTATTGGGATATGCGGGCCTAGGCAGTGGTGCTGGCATGTTACCCTAATTTGGTTGCTGTTGCCAGGAGAGATTGGGATGATTTCTCTATCCTGGGTTATATGTGTTCGAGAATGGGTCATTTTACAGTTGGGAGAAACCTTGTGCTTGCACAAATTCAAGATATTGGGCAGCGACTGGCCAATCGGTGACAAAGTGGGCTGGTCTGGCACACAATGCACATGCATCCTAAAAGGAAGTAGGTGGGGCAGAAGGTATAGATTTGAGACCACTAGACAGGAGTTGGTTGAACTTTTGGGTCAGTGTTACCACTTGTTTGGACAGATCGTGAGGTTGAGTGACCTCGTGTTTGCTTCTAAAGAGTTAAGCTAACGTTTGGCTTTGCCTTTTAGGGAGGAAGGGAACAGTTTCATTTTAAGGGTTTCATCTAAGAAATTATTAATTTTAACAGTTGAGCCTATCTCAAGGAATTCATCAATGTGTTTATATGGGTCCTCATTACTAAGTCCAGAAAAAGATGGTAATATTAGAATTATATTGGACTTAATTTCATAGTGTGTTGCTCTAATCGTGAGAGACTAAATGCAAGAGGGTTACACATATTCTGAGAGAGTATAATACTCTATCAATGATTTGGTATGTTGGCCTAGTTGATTGTTTTCTTCCATTTGTGGGCTAGAGGTGATTAGAGGAAGGGAAAAGATAGAGAACAGTGCGAGGTAGTTCGGTTATGTTTAACGGTTCGTTCGATCTCATAATCAAATTGTGCTAGCTGTGTGTGCAATGACCAGCCACCACGTATGCAAAAGAAAATAATAATAAAAAAAGTACTGTTCGTGAGCTACGGGTCCCCTAAATCTAGTTTTCTCTGGTTTTAAACAGGACAAAACAAAAGGTATAACTTACAGTCCTCGGACATGGATGAACCGCTTGTCTTCACGTCTGCACGTTCAACTCTTGTATGTCTTGTCCGTCTTCGAAAGAGGAACAAAATAGCTCACTTCGGTATGAAAGAACAAAGAGAAATCAGAAACGAAAAAAATTCTAGCTATAAAAATTGTAAGCGTGCAACTAGTCCCTGGAAACGGCACTAAAAATTGGTTTATGTCATACCGTACCAAAAATAAATATTTAAAATTTTAAAATTAACTACTATTTAGTAAAATAGTGGTTAAGTCCAGATATCGTTTCTCAGGAACTATGGGACAAAAGTACAATTTCACAATTTAAAATATTATCCGATTCTTTTTTATAAAAAAATTTGTTTGTTTTAATCTAAAAATCTAAAATTAAATTAAACTAAAAATAAAAGATTTGATTTAGATGAAAAAAGATTTCCTAAGGATTTGAATCCACCCTAGTCTGTATTTTAGTTTCATTCAGATTCTATTTCATTTGTTCGATTCATTTCAATCTAATCACGACTACAAGACTGACACGAATTATGAAGAGGATAAACTCAAATCTAAACCCAGCATATCCTATATTAGATGTAGCACGCATCGTCCGAGTGATCCCGGCACGACTCGTCCTATCCGAGCATAAAATATTTCACGTTTGGATAAGAACAAGAACATATAACAGTTGTATGACCTCATTATTATAATCACAGAAAGTAAAAATGAAAACTAGATAATCAAATTAAAAACCCGTTGATCAAACGCTAACGTTTCAAAATCATACAACGATTTGAATTCCAATAGAAAAGAAATAGAAATCTAAACTACACTAAAATACTTACTACGGGTTCATTATCCTCTAGGAAGAAGAAGATTAGTCGATTATGTTTCGGCTTGAATCCATGAAGAGTTGAAGAAGAACTGGTTCCCAAGTCTTCATCTTCGTCTTCTCGTCCTTTCCTGAGCCTCCACACTTGCCTCTTGATAAGTCTTCTATCTAATTTTTCAAGATATGGAATTACTTGAATGATTCCCCCAATCCTTCTATTTATAGAAATGACCTACACCCCTTGTTTCAGTATTTTAATTAAAATTTGACTATCCCGTTCCGTCCAGACTCTTTTCCAATAGTATCTTTTTGGTCCAGACGCCCATATTTCTGCTAAGATGTAATTTTGTGAAAATACGATTACTTTGTTGTCCCAATTTCAAAAGAGCATAACTCTTTCATCCAAACTCCGAATAGGGTCATTCTTGTGTCCAAATTGAAGCCCCGGAAGTCTACTTTCCAATGGTTCTAGCTTCATATTAAAATTCATTTGGTACAAAATGTTATGACCAAAATAGTGAAAGTATATCAATTTTTTTCACACATTTTTCGTATATTTTTTGTCAAACTTCTTTTGAAACTTTATTTTTTTCACCGTTGAACATTTTTACCAAATTTCTAGAACTTTGAGGTATTACCAATAATAGTGTAGGGTCATTGGATCTAGAGATCTAATCGGAACAACATTGTTTTGATTCTTTTGGTTTCCACGTTGAAATTGTTGACCTTAGAAAGCTTTTGATTTATTTTAGACCATTTTTCCACCGTCTTGCTTCTTGTGATGCTAACATTGGAAAACTACTAAAATATATTAATACACAGATAATCAAGGCTTGGTGAAGCATACTTTGTAAAATTTAATCGGTACTTTTACGTACCAATCAATAACAAGTTGCATGTTTGTTGCTTCACTATTTGTGTGTGTGGTAGGTTATTTTTTGCTGTTTCATTTTTACGCTTTGTTCTTTCTCTCTTTCTTTCTTTCTTTTTATTGAAATAAGTTTATTTTAATATTTTCTTCCTGTTCGAAACTCAAACTCAATTTAGAAAAAGTTTTCTATTCTGCATTTTATGAGTTACTTTTTTGTCATTTAGTTCATTTTTTTCCCTCAAAGTATTCTTGTCCTTTTGTTTCTTACTAATTGGATTAATTTATACTTCAAAACATTACTTATAAAAATCATGTTTCGGTATAAAATCTTGTCTACCACTAAATGCAAAATTGCGCACATCAATTGACTATTTTAGCTCAATCTTAAAACTTTATTTCTATGTAGTTTATTTTTTACTTTTGTGACATTTTACTATTTATAAAATTGATTTTATTTTGATATTTTGTGTCATTTTTGCTGTCAGTATGCCTTAATTTTATATTGGAGAATTTTTAATATTTTATCCACAAATTTCTAAAAGAAAATATAGAACGAATGGAACTTAACTGCTTACATTTGGCTTATTTTTATTTTTTTCTATTTTATATATTGACCTAAATTTTCTTTGGGTTGCAAATTAAAAAAATATAATAATTTTAATAGACGATGAAGCATCCAGTAAGGAAAATAATTTAATATAATAATTTTATGGGTAATTATTTAATATAATAAATTTACTTAATAATAAAAAAATCATGAAACATAAAAATAAAAAAATAAAAAAAGCTGACCTTTATTGAATTTTTTTAGATATGTTTACAAAAAGATTAAATTTGCAACTTGTCTCGATGGGAAGAATAGAAAAATTATAATAATAAGATTAAATCATGAAAAATAAAATAAAGATAAACATAAAGATAAGCAACATAAATAAATAAGTCATTATTTCAGTCAAAGTATTTATAAACATTGGTAGCGATAAATTATTCACATATACTTTCTTTATTCTTATTATTAATGTGTAATAAAAACTTATTTATTTGTATATAGCGAAAATTACTTTGTGAAATTATAAATCAATAATGGTAGTAATATTAATATATATTGTTATAATATTTTTATTTTGTGAATAAATTTTTTTTTAAATTTATAATATTTATGACTCTATATATGGATCCATGTAACAAGCCCGAGTAAATGAACTGAAGCACACGTGCAGCACACGAAATGTAACAATAGCAAATCATAAAATGCACACGAAAAATAGAATTCTTAAAATAATTTTCAAAAACTAGAGGTGGATTTGTATGTACAGGGGTGATAAACGAGGTGCTTCATAAAAATACTTATGAAATACTGGAGAATTTTAAAAAATTGGGAGGAGGCTATAGTCCGTTCTCAATAACCAATGTTCTACTAATATACTGCTAATATTCGCACATGATTAACAATTTTTTAATATCTTTTAAAATAGATTAAAAAATAAAAATAGAGAATTATAGTCCAACAATTTAATATAATTTTTGAAATAAATTGATATTATCAATCTACTTTCTTTTTTGCATAAATGTACTTTAAAATTTATCTTTAATAGGCAAAATTACACATGATATATGGCAAGACAAGTTTTTTAGATTTTTTTAGCTAAAAAAATTATATATAATTATATATAGTGATGGTGTTTCCCCGATGATGGGTTCCAAATTCACTGGTCCGACTTGAAATATAAGAAAAGAACCGTTAGAAAAAGGGATCAGAGTTTCCTCCGCCGAGCCATCTCAGACGATTAAGTTAGAACTCCGGTAGAGTAATCCTCAAGCTAACCTCAAATCTCACTCTACTCAATTGCCAATTCTAGAATGCATACCTTTTTTCTATTCGGTTATCATCTATATACATTTGTTAAGTTACGTGGCCAACTAATCATGTGCAGACTGTTGTAATAGAATTAGAAAGAATTTGGGATCACTCAACGCGCCTTCCACCTTACTCGCCTCCTAATTAGAAGATATGGCTGATCAGCCGTGTTCCTTTCTACCAACATCACCCTGGGCTACTTCACCTTGGGCCCTAGTAAAGCTGTATTGGGCTTTCTCAAGCTAAGCCTTGGGCCTCACACATTCCCCCATTAGTAGTCCCCTATTCTTGGCTTGCCTTTTCCTTATAAAGAGGAAGATCAAGAATACAAATGGTGTGCTATACTTATTCATGCATTCTCTAGAATGAGAGATACATGTCTTATACTAAGAGCTCTCTGTGACAGCATCTTAAATGCTTTTATATGCCCCTTGGGGTTTTCAAAACAAGACACCAGGGGTCATGTTGGCGCTTGGGAAGACCGCTCACATCACACCTTTTTGCTTCCCTCTCTCCCTTGCCATTGATTAAGTGACAACTGCTACATGTGGGTCATCGATGGTTTTAGGTGCCCTTGACGTCTTTTGAACCACAGAGAGAGATCACTTACTCCCTTCGATTAACTCTTTAGCGTAAGCAGAGTAACTCCAAGCGTTTGGACTGCACATAGTCAAATTTGTCACATCCTGGTAACTTTCTTAGCCCTCGTTTATCATTTCTGGTTTCTTTTACTTGTCTTTTCAATTCTAAGTCCCCAAGTTCGTCTGGTGCCATAACATTATTCAGAACATTTTAGGGCTTATGTCTGGAGGTAGAAATCGAGTTATCTTATCTAGCGATTATTAGGAAGTAGAATCCACATTTCTTGAGATTAGGTCTAGCAACGTCCCAATCTGTCAAGGGGTATCGTCTTCGAGTGCCACCCTAATCGCTGATTATATTCTCGACAAACCACTTCAATGGTTTCTGCTAGTTTCACCGTAGGGCCTAGCAACCCTGCCCCAATTCGTGAATTTAACCCTACCACTTTTTACTCCCTTTGGGACGAGAGTTCTTCAACGAAGATGGAAGGAGAACAAGCCAAACCAGGGTCTTCTCGTCCTCAAGCGACCTTTCTCTTAGAACCATTGAGTGGGGAGGAACTAGATTTGCTTGAGGCCATTGCCACCGACCCAAACCAGCAAGAAATGCTTACCGAACATTCACAAATGGTGGTGGGGCGTATTATCATTCCTTTTACTGCTGAGTTAATCCCTTCAACCATCGAGACTTAATATTTAGGCTAGCTGAGGTTTCAGTACCAAATTTCTAGCCTTACCCGTTTGAGGGCACCGACTGTCAACGAACGAGCTTGCTCAATTATCCTTAGAGAGATCTGCATTTTTGAAGAGGCCCTTCAAGCTAGCCTACGGATCTTAATACCTACCCTCGTTAGGGAGTTCTTGCAACACTTGGGAATCACACCCAATCAATTAATCCTCAATGCCTGGAGAATCCTTATAGGAAGTATGATTCTTTGGCAAGTGCAGAGCAAGGGCAAAAGATGTTTGACCATCTCAAAATTCCTATGGTGCTATATGCCCGTTGAACACCTTTTCGGGTACGTTATCCTCCAGGCCTATGTGAGTCACAAACTGATTACTGGTTTGTTGAGCTCTAATAAGCACTGGAAAGAGCATTACTTCTCAATCTCGGGAGATGGTTGGGAGTTTCAGCAATGGGAGGATATCAACAAAATAACCCCTGGACCCAGCGGCTATGGGTCAACCCTCTTAAAGATGGTCAGTTTGTTCTATTATCGTTATGCCGCTATGTTTTTTCTCTTTTGATAGATCAACCTTTAACGCCGCTAGGGTTTTGTCTAGGTCGTACTGGGGCCCTTGAGATATCCAAGAGAGAATTGAGGCGGCTTGCGCACACGAGGTTAGGGACTAGTCGGCGCTGGTCACCATTGACAGCCTGAGTGAGTATCTTCTCGGCCCTAAACCCTCTTTTGATGCCATGAATTTATTTCATGAGGTTGAGGCTGAAGAAGCTTCTAGGCTCAAAGGTGAAACATTGTATGCGCCCCAAAACCTATCCCCCTTACACAATTATATTGTTTGCTCTGAAATTGCTTCTCCACTTTGTAGGGAAAATGGGAAGAGTTGACATAGAAGTTCAGAAACACTTGAGAGAATTGAGAAAGAAGCGTGCTGAGTAGGGGAGTGGAGGTTCTGAGGCTCCCCCTCCGAAGCACCCCCGAATACTGAATCAACGCCAGAGGGAACGAGGTGCGTCTACTGTGAAGGCTGCTACTTCTCATAAAAGAAATTCTTCAGAGGAGGTCTCGGCAAACCAAGACCTTGTCCCCTCACACACTAGCCCCCAACTATAAAGAGAGAAAGAAATTGATCTGCTTGGAAGGCATAACCTAGGGTCATCATTATGTCATCCACATGAACGAGTACCACACTGCTTGAAAGTCAGCCAAGAAGAGGTTACAATCTGCCTCTAACTCTATGAAAGTTTTGAAGGAACAACTTGAGCTACTGAAACAAGAGAACAACTTTCTGAAGTCGGAGATGGAGCAAGGCAAGTTGTCCATTTAGGAACTACACAAGAACAAGAAGGAGATGCTAGTGGAGATGGGTATCCAACACAAGAAAATACTTGATATGAAATTCAAGTGCAGGGAGCTGGAGTTCCACAATATCATTTGGAAGGCTGCCTTTTTAGATGAATTCAAGGCTTCTGGGGAGCTAGAGCATCTGATTACTAACCGCATCACTGAGCACATGGACTCCATTGCTGTGAAGATGCAAATGGCGGAGCAATGGGATCATGGATACGAGACATTCCGTCAACAAACCCAAGCAGCTTTTCCTGACTACGACTTCTCTCTCATCCAACCTGAAGAAGAGGAAGATGCTTCTACCGTTGCCGGCTCACCTGCTCAGGATGTTGAAGAGAAACCTTCTGACCCCCTAGCCGAAGCTTGACTTTTCGCTTTCCCTCTACATCTTGAGATTTAGTTATGTGCTTCCCTAAACATTTTATTTTTTGTGATTGGTGATGGAGATGCATTCCTTAGTTTTTTTTTGATGATGATGATGGTTTGAACACCTTTTTTCCTTTTTTGGTTTGCTTTTATTTTTTTATATAGAAATTTACTTGGTGTACTTGTGACTTGTTTATTTTGTTTATGGCTGTATGATTTGTATACTCATCCCTGGATTGGCCTGCCTATTTGAGACTATCTGAACCTAAGCCTTAGGCTAATGTTTTTGCAGAAACCCTAATCAGTCTGAGCCTGTCTGACCCTTAGGCCTTAGTTTAACCTTTTTGGAGAAGGACTGATCAGCCCGAGCCTTTATGACCCTTAGGCCTTAGGCTTTTCTTTTTGGAGAAGGCCTGATCATCCTGAGCCTATTTAATCCTTAGGCCTTAGGCTAACTTTTTTGGAGACGGCATGATTAGCCTGAGCCTGTCTGACCCTTAGGCCTTAGGCTATCCTTTTTAGAGAAGGCCTGATCATCTTGAGCTTGTCTGACTTTTAGGCCTTAAGCTAATCTTTTTAAAGAAGGACTAATCAGCCTGAGCCTTTCTGATCCTTAGGCCTTAGGCTGTCCTTAATAGAGAAGGCTTGATCTTCATGAGCCTGTTTGACCCTTAGGCCTTAGGCTAACTTTTTTAGAGAAGGCCTAATTAGCTTGAGCCTACCTGGCTCTTAGGCCTTAGGCTAACCTTTTTAGAGAAGGTCTGATCAGCCTGAGCCTGTCTGACCCTTAGGCCTTACACTGTCCTTTTTAGAGAAGGCTTGATAAGTCTGAGCTTGTTTAACCCTTAGGCCTTAGGCTAACACTTTTGGAGAAGGCCTGATCGTCCTGTCTAACACTTAGGCCTTAGGCTAACCATTTTGGGGAAGGCCTGATCAGCTTGACCCTATCTGACCCTTAGGCCTTAGGCTAACTTTTTGGAGAAGGCTTGACCAGCTTGAGCCTATTTGATCCTTCGGCCTTAGGTTAACTTTTTTGGAGAAGGCTTGATCAGTTTGAGCTTGTCTAACACTTAAGCCTAAGGATGTCCTTTTTGGAGAAAGCCAGATCAGCCTGAACCATTCTAGAGATAGGAGAGAGACTAAGCATCATGCACAAATGAGAAAGGGTAAACTCCAAAATTTTCATTAATCATGAAGAAACCCAAGATTACATATAATGTTGACAAATTGCTTTTGTTGTGGGTGATGTTCCTTCTACGGGTAATACCTCTTAAGGTGTTCAGTGTTTCAAGGGTGTGTGAAATCCTTTCCTTCTATGGTTCGTAGCTTATAAGCTCCTCTGCCACACTGAAGTTTCACTATGTAAGGTCCCTCCCAATTTGGTCCCAGCTTGCCATCACACGGGTAATACCTCTTAAGGTGTTCAGTGTTTCAAGGGTATGTGAAATCCTTTCCTGCTTTCCTTGACGTAGGAGTTATAATACAGCTTCCTCCTCTCTTGACAAGTTGCCACGCGTACTGCTGACATGTTTCAAATCTCCTCTAGCAGATCCAAATCAACCTTCAACTCCTCATCATTCTTCGTTTGATCATACTCGTTTATGCAGCACTGGTTAGTCCAATCTCGACTGGGAGAACAGCTTCATGGCCATAAGTCAGCATATATGAGGTTTCCCCTATAGGAGTTTGAGCGGTAGTCCTGTATTCCTAGAGTACATTGGGGAGCTCCTCCAGCCATTGTCCCATTGCATTGTCTAGTTTAGTCTTCAAGATTTTGAGTAGAGAACGGTTGGTGACTTCTACCTGCCCATTGGATTAGGGATGAGCTGGGGAGGCGTAGCACAATCGAATGTCAATATCACCACAAAATTTTCTAAAATTTTTGTTGTCAAACTTCTTTCCATTGTCTGTCACCAGGGCTTTAGGAATTTTGAATCGACAAATAACGTCTTTCCATATAAAGCGAGTGACATTCTTTTCGGTGATTTTTGCTAGAGGCTCCACCTCCACCCATTTTGTGAAGTAATCGATCGCAACAACCAATAACTTTGTTTGCTTTTGTGCCCTGGGCAGTGGTCCCACTATGTTTAAACCCCATTGTGTGAAAGGCCATGGGTTGGTCAGGATAGTGAGCACAGTAGGTGGATGCCAGGTAATATTCACGTATCACTGACATTTTTCGTACTTCTTCACAAAATCTTTGGCGTCGCGCAACAATGTAGGCCAGCAATACTCTACTCGCATTACCTTTCCCATCAATGACCTAACTCCCGAGTGATTTTAGCAAACACCCTCATGAATCTCCTGTAGAACATATAGTGCTTCTACTTCTGAAACACACCGCATATACAGTGTGATGGATGTTAGGATCAAACGCTTACCATCTCATCGAAACCTGTAGGTAGTGATAAAGGCGCAACTTTATTTCCCTCAAGGGTACAACGCCAAGCGCTACTAGTCAATTGTGACTCGACCCAAATCGAGACCTCCGCTACAGTAGAATGCTGGCCCAAACCTAAGCCAACAATCCCCCCAGCACCTGCCACACTACCCACAAAACACAAGGCCTTCCATGATGGGGAATTGAACTTGTGACCATCTGCTCTGATACCAATTGTTAGGATCAAGCACTTACCATCTCACCAAAATCCACAGGTAGTAGTGAAGGCGTAACTTTATTTCCTTAAAAGGTACAGTGCCAAGCGCCACAAGTCGACTGTGACTTGGCCCAAACCTAGACCTCCGTCACGGCAAGATGTTAGCCCAAACCTAGGCCAACAATGGACCCACTTCTATACAACACTCTCTTAAGGATGATGTACTGAGTAGCCCAAAATTTTAGTTTCTAGGCTTCCTTTTTGTCCTTAGGCAACTCCCCAGTTTCCAAATACTTCACAATTGGCTAGGCCCAAGGTATGTCTAGTATTTCCATGACTTCTGATGGAACCTCATGTTCCTCTATGCTTGGGTGGTTGATTACCTCGATCTTTATCTCGTCGGTTAGGTTTATTTCTACAGAGGAAGCAAGCGGGAAAGTTGATCAGCTGCCTCATTTTTTTGTCAGGAAATCTAGGAGACCTTAAACCACTTAAGCTGTTCGGACAAATTGTTAACAAGGAGCTTATATTGTTGGAGTCACTCTCCTTTTATTTCATACCCCCATTGACTTGGTGTGTAACCAATTGAGAATCAGTATAACAGTGAGCCTGCTCCGCTTCGCAAACTGTAGCAACTCTGATTCCCCAAACTAGAGCCTTGGACTCGGCCTCATTGTTGGTCAGCATAAAATTAAATCTTAGGGTAAATTTGAGTTTTTCACCTAATGGAATTTCCAGAAGCAAACCTGCACCTTCTGACCCTTGCCTGGCTGACCCATCCACTTTGCCTGCCCATATGTATTGTTCTGACTGATCACGATCGTTTGGTTGTACATCATTGTTCTCTGGGTGCTGTAGCCCGTTAAGACTTTCACTGGTGGTTTGTGGGGGTTTCAATATCGGTGTTGTACCTGTGAACTCTGCCATGAAGTTTGCTTCTACTTGTTCCTTTATTGACATTCGTGGCTTATATTCGATATCGAACTGTTCTAGTTCTATTGCCCATTGCAACAGTCTTTCAGAGGCCTTAGGCTTTTATAACACTTTTCTTAGTAGATGATCAGTCAAAACCACTATAGCATGGGCTTGGAAATATGGCCTTAGCTTCCTAGCCGAGATGACCAGGGCAAGCGCTAAGTTTTCCAGGTCAGGATACCTAGCCTCAGCTCCTCAGAATGCTCTACTTACATAGTAGACTGGCCTCTGGTGGCCCTAAAACTCTCTTATCAAAGCCAAGCTAATAGCTGTCTTAGAAACGGCTAAGTGCAGATATAGTGGTTCATGCGGAGAAGGATTGGAAAGTAGTGGAGGCTTAGTGATGTACTTCTTCAGCTCATTGAAAGCTAACTCGCATTTTTTGGTCCTGACAAAAGACTTCCTCAAAACTATAAAGAATGGTAAGCATTTTTCTGTCGCTTTGGAAACAAATAGATTTAGTGCGGCCACTCTTCCCGCTAGTCTTTGAACCTCTTTGGTATTTGTGGGTGCTGTCATATCTAAAATCGCCCTTGTCTAGTCCGGGTTGCCCTCGATGCCCCTCTTGCTAACCAGGTGTCCCAAAAATTTCCCCAAGGATACCCTAAATGCACATTTTTCCAGGTTAAGCTTCATCCCATATCTTTTTAAGATATTAAATGCCTCTGCTAAGTCGCTGATGCACTGATCTGTCTTTCGACTCTTAACTAATATATCATCCACGTATACTTCCATGTTTCTATCAATTTTCTTTTTGAACAATGAGTTCACTAAGAGCTGGTAAGTAGCTCCCGCATTCTTGAGTTTGGAGGGCATAACCCTGTAGCAGTATGTCCTCTAGACATGATGAAGGTCGTCTTCTCCTGGCCAGGAACGTGCATAAGAATATGATTATAGCCAGAAAAGGCATCCATAAAACTGAACAGTTCATTCCCTATAGTTGAGTCTACCAAGAGATCAATTTGGTGCAGAGGGTAACTATCCTTAGGGTAAGCATTGTTTAGGTATGTGAAATCAATCCATATGCGCCACTTCCCATTGGCCTTTTTTACCATAACAACATTTGCCAGCCATTTTAGGTAAGTAGTCTCATTAATGAACCTCATGGCCTTCACCTTGCTGACCTCTTGATTGATGGCCTGGTTATGCTCTTGGGCAAAGACTCTTTGCTTCTGCTTCATCGGTCTTGCCATTGGGTACACATTCAAATGATGGACCATAACAGGAGCGTCTATCCCTAGCATGTCTTGGTGTGACCATGCAAACACACTTTTATGATCCTTCAGGTAGTCCACTAATTGGCGCTTTATGTCTTCCTATACCCGGGTTCCTATCAGCACCGTTTTAGCTGGATCAGTCTCATAAACTTATACTGCCATCAGGGGTTCCATTGGCTCAGCTTGCTTCAATTTGCTTTCATCCTGGACCTCCATCTCCTTAACACTCAGAGCCTCTCTTCGAGTGTGCTCGCTAAGGGAAGTACAGTAACACTCTCGGGCTAAAATTTGGTTACCCCTTGCAAACCCCACCCCCTGAGGTGTGCGAAACTTAACCAAGAGATGATAGGTTAATGTTGTTGCCCTAAAACCATTCAGCGCAGTTCGACCTAGAATCACATTATACACAGAAGGACTGCCTCCAACAAAAAATGTTACCATTTTGCTGAGCTTATAGTGGCTATCCCCGATAGTCACAGGGAGTTGGATAGATCCCAACTAGTATACCTGATCTCCAGTAAAGTCGACTAGAGGGGATAGCATAGGTTGCAACTTTCCCTGGCCTACACCCATTTAGTCAAAGGCCGTGGCAAAAAAGATGTCTATTGAGCTCCCGTTATCTACCAAGACCCTTCGGACGGTGTGATTGCCTACTAGTAGGGTGATGATAATGGGGTCATCATGTGGGTGCTGGATCCCTTTGCTACCGTGTTCAAAAAAGGAGATGGTGAACTTTTCCTCCATCCTCTCGGCTGGGTAAGAGGTCCCCCTCATTCTTAGTGGGTGCCATGACCTGCTCCTGCTCGTCCCACATCTTAATTCGCTTAGCATGGGCTTTCCTTGCTGATCTAGTCTCACCACCACCTGTGAATCCTCCTGTGATGGTCTTAATTTTGAAACGAGGGAGATCCTCATGCTTTTTAGGCTAGTCAGGACTGAGGCGATCATCCTTCGGGAGTTTAGTTTCTTCTTTTTGTTAGGCATGGATCGCAAAACTGTCTAACTTTCCCTACCCAATCATCTTCTCTATCTGTTCCCTTAGGTTATAGAAATCCTCTGTGTCGTGACCGTGGTCCTTGTGAAAATGACAATATTTACTTTTGGACCATTTCGCCGGATCGCCCCTCAATTTCACTGGCCATTGAGGGTATGGGTCCCCCATGATATGGAGCAAGATCAACTCCGGTGGGGCGCCAAGAGGAGCAAATTCCTTGTACTTAACCCCAACAGATCTACGATATAAGGGGTCTTCTAATGTCTTGCTCTGATCGGTCCTTCCAAGCAACGTTCGCCGTTCGGCCTCCCTAGGCCTTTTTTTCTGGCTGGAGTGGCATATCTCCATCCTTCATACGTCTCGCATCTATAGCATCTTCTACATTCATGTGCTTTTGGGCCTTGAGCATTAGCTCAGCTATATCCATTGGGGGCTTTCTGATAAAGGGAAAAGGAACCGCGATGGCAATAAGCCGCCAATAAAGGCTGTTAAGGCCACCTTGCTGTCCACCTCATCCACCTAGAGAGCCTCCCGATGAAATCGGCTCACATAATCTCGAAGGCATTCCCCTTTTGCTTGCTTGATTTGTTAGAGTTGTATACTAAAAATTATATTTTTAGTGTTTAATTTTATTTTAATAAAATTAATCTTTTATTTTATGATAATCTTAATAAGCAATGTATGTAATATTATTTCTTTAATGTTATGCATAGATGTCATTTATTTTGTATAGTATTTAATTTAGTGTGTTAAGTAGGCTTGCACACAGAATATCAGATTTTAGGTTCTTGTAAAATATAAGTTATTTGCTCACAGCTTAAATGAAAATGAATATACCATCGGTACGACTGTAACACAGAGTTTTAGTAAGTCTGTCTTAATTACGGGGAACATATAATAGCGTCGTGTATTGTTCTGACTCTCTTTGCTAGTATACTTTGTGTGTATTGAACGGGACACATTGGGGTAATTAATTTTATATTGACTATCTAAATTAATTCACACTCCAAGGTTATTATGAATAGTGCTTATGCGCCACTGATTTGCGTATATCTAATATTTATTATTTTGATTTATTAGAGAATGCAATCTTATATGGGTCTATATTTTTGATAAGTTAGATAGTAGTATTATTTATATGGTGAATATTAATTATTGACGAAATTCATATCTCGAATGATCGGGATTGACAATACCTTCTAAAGGAAGCTTATAAGTTTTAACCGAACCAAATTTCGCAGGTAGATTTGATTATCCAGCGGTCAAATAAGTTAAGTAGAAGGATTTAAAGAATTTTAAGATGCCGATTATATTAAATTATCAGTAATTAAATTTAATTAGCGGGTATCAGGAATCTTAATGCGGGAAGACGAGTTAAGCATTTAATAACAGGTGCTTAATGCAAGAAGGTCTTGAGATTAGGGTTTAAAATGCAATTATAGTTCTTTAGTGGTGTGAACTGTAATTTAGTATTTTATGAAAATTATAGAAACTGCTGTAAGGTTTTCATAATTATAGATATCGCTGTGAGGTTTGCTTAATTGCAAAAACCGCTGGATGGGTATTTGTGTCACACTAGAAGTCTGAGTCATAATTACTTCACACGTCCCTGCTGTAGTCCTATAAATATGATGGTAGGGTGAACCATATTTATAACTTATCTTGAAGACTAAAGTTGTCCAGGTTCTGTCGGTACGAGTTCTTGAAGGTCCGTAGCCCACATTACGTTCGAGAATCGCATAAGGGAATACAGTAGAAGGTCAGACGGGAGTTTCAACTCACAATCAAAATCGTAGTTGAAGAATCGACCAGTAAAAGGTATTCTTCTAAATTAACTGTGGCTGCACGGGTTTTTATTTTGATCGTTTGATATCAAAAATTTTATCTAGAGCCCATTTCGGCATTTTCCCGCCCAATTAATTTTTAACGAAAATCGTTTACAAAAACAATGATCTTGGCAGTTTTGCCTTCAACAATTAGTTTCAGAGCCGTTTTATTTTTTGTTTACGATTTATCGGGGCCGAGTAGTTTTAGAACTGTGCTAACTTTGTTTTGCAGGCGTTCTAATTTCGATTTTATGGTCATTTGTTTATTCATATTTGATTAAATAGTTTGGATGAAGATTTATTTATTTTTAATCACGAGGGTTGATCTTGATAGATTAAGTTTTTTTAGATCGAATGTGAATTTGCGGGACATAGGTTTTGATATAATAGCAGTTTTTGTTTTAAAATATTTTTTTATAATATTTTAAGAACAAGTTGAGTATCCAAGAATACGAAGAATAGGCGGCGGCACCGACAGTGGTTTTGGGAGTTACAGGCCACAGATCACGGTGATTTTTTTCATGATTTTTTGACTTATTTTTCAGCAGTATTTTTTGCAATTTTTATGCTTAAAAACAGTATTAAAAACTGTCCTAAAAACATGAAAAAAATTTGATTAAAAAATAGTCCGCCGGTAACACCACTGGCAACGGTTCGAAACCGTTTTTCAATAGTTTTTTTTATGTTTTCTAGACTAGTTTTGAATAGGTTCTTTAACATAAAATAACAGTACAATACCACTAGAAAAATAGTTCAGAAAATGGGAAAAATAGCACCAAAATAGTTCAACCGGTGGCGCAGGGGCAGCAGCTTTCGAGTCTGTTTCTAGGATTTTTGAAGACTATTTTTGAGGCATTCTTTGAAATAATATCTTGCCAGATATTTATGCTATTTTTCCAAAAAAAAAAGGAGCAAAAACACCATCGAAGAAAGCCCAAACGGGCGGCAGAATAGGGCGGCGGCGGCGGCGACTTTTGGGCTATTTCAAAAGTTATTTTCTAGGCAGTTTTCAATCTTATTTTTTGATAAAAAATACTACTTTTTGAGGACTATTTTTTAGAAAAAAAAATAGCGTAAAAAATAGAGCACTGAGGAAGCGACAAAAGCCACCTGAAGCTAGCGGCTAGGGGCGGCGCCGACGGTGGTTTGGCAGGTTCGGGGCTATTTTGATCGCGACGTTCTGATATGTTTTGATCCTCGAGTGATATATTTGTATATCACAGTATATCAAAGAAGCTTGATATGATCGGGATACAGAAGATTGGTTCGAACATAGATTATTACAGCTTATCTTCAAAAGGAATTTGGTACTCATCAGAGTTTTTATTCAATCATAAAATCGGGATATATACATATCGTACAATTATATATTCATATGAATTGCGTAGATGTTGTATATCTATTTTATATTATCCTGTTAATTTAATTAATTCAAAAAATTCAGTTTTAATTAATATATTTTGTAATATAAAAACTTTAGATATTTTTTTTTACAAAATATTACGTTTAAAATAATTTTTTTGTAAAATCGGATATCTTGAAAAAATGTGAAAATTAACTCTAAATTTTAAATTAATTAAATAAAAAAATATTTAATCTAAATAAATTGTTATTTTTTGAAAAAATAGAACGAAAAATAAAATAAATAAATACATTTAATTACTACCTTAACTGAAAAGCTGAAAGAAAAAACTGTGTATTTATTAAATTTTATTTGTTGTGCATTAAAACACAAAAAGATGGTTTAACAAATCAGAATCTTTAGAATCGTGTACACGAAAAGATATTTGATTCTTTCTGATCGTGTGATTTTTGAAATTAATAAATTTATTTTAATTAAACAGATTTTTATCTCTCTCAAAGATGTTTTAAAGATCTAAGTGGGAGAGAGAATTTATTCACAGATAAATTCCGCGATCTCCATCGCCAGTTTGTAGGAGATGTAATTAAATTCTACACGTTGGCAGTAAGACCTTCCTCCCCATCGGACAGATTAATTACAGTATCGTCAGTACAAACTTTCTTTAGGAATAATTCTGGATAATTGTTATTGTGGATCACTTCTCCATCTGAATAGTTCAATGCGAAGTGATTGATTTGGGATTAGGTGATGGTTAACACTTAGCTGTATATAATAGTATTCTCTCCATCTGAGTCATTACTATTATATACTGGACTAAAGTTATGTTAATTATTTAATTTTACTTTGCAGGGTCAATTGCCCAGATAGTAAAATTAATAGGAATTGGCTTGTTTGGACAAACAATGGATAGTAGACGTCCTCTCATCGAGACATGCTATTCACATTGTACAACGCTGTTGGCAAATTTCTTTCAAAATGGTAGAGAAAACTAAATTAAAATAAATTCAAAGTTTTACTCGTCATAATTAACGGTATTTTTAATTATGTGATTCTTATGATTAAAATGGCTTTTAACTCACTTGTTTCAATACTCAAAGAAAACAAACTTACAAGACTGAACTATGTTGAATGAAAAAGAAACTTGGACATTATATTAACTGTCGAGGATTACAAATTTGTATTAACTACGATATGTCCACCAGTACCTGATATGGGGGTAACAGAATAGGAAACCTAGGCACATCAAAAGTGGTAGAAAGCTGATCAGATAGCTCGCTGTTACATTTTGGCTTCTATGTCAAATGTTTTGCAGCATCAACATCAGTCTATGTTTAGTGCCTGTCACATGATTATGAACCTCAAAAAAATTTTTAGGGATCAAAATTCTACTGCTAGGGAGGTGGTCATGAAATCTCTAATGAATGCAAACATGGCTTAAGGCACCCCAATTAGGGATCATGTTCTAAAGATGGTCAGTCTTCGGAATGAACTAGAGATCCTAGAAATTGAAATAGATGGAAAAACCCAGGTCGATTTCATACTCTTGTCACTACCTAAAAGTTTTAAGCAGTTCTGCCTGAATTACACCTTGAACAAGCTCAGCTTTTCACTGGCAAAATTTCTTAAGGAACTTCAAACAGCCGATGGTGTTCTTAGAAAGCCAGGTTCTGTGTGTGTGGCTGGATAAGGTTCTTTCTCTAAGTTGAAAGGCAAGAAGAAAAAAAAGGTTCAAACACAGAGAGGGATAGGTCTAGAAGTAGTTAAGGGACCAAAAGCTGGTGTGAAGAAGCCGAGAGGCAAGTGCTATCATCGTAACCAGATTGGGCATTGAAAAAAGCAGTGTCTGATTTTTCTCAGTAAGTAGAACAAACTAGATAATTTCTGTTCACTGGTGGTTAAAACATGTTTAGCGGTGTTATCTACTGGTACCTAGTGTATAGATACGGGAGCCACCAATCATGTCTGTAATTCTTTGCAGGGGTTATAAGAAATCAGGCAGCTCGGTGATGGAAAAATATACCTGCGTATGGGCAATAATACAAGGGTGGTAGCTGTTGTAGTAGGAGATGTCACTCTCAACTTTAGTAGAGATAGGATATTCCTTCTAAAAAATTATCTTTATGTACATTCAATTTGAAAAAAATTAATTTTAGTCTCGAATTTAATAAAGGATAAATAAATATTTTATTTGTTCTAGTACATTGGTGGATGATCTGTATATCGTATCTCCTATGTAGGGACCCACACCCTTTTTGTTTTTGAAAATTTAATGAAAAGAAATCTGTTAGGTCAAGTGGAGATGTTTGGGAGTACGAATCATGCAGGAGGACGTGGTTGGATGATGTTGTATTGTTGTACGTTTTAGTTGCAGCTTTAGTGATTGGGGGTGTCAACCTAGGTTGACAGCTCGAGCGGGGGACCTGACCACTCGAGTGGTGAGGTGACGGAGAGTTTCTGGGAGGGGACCGCTCGAGTGGTGGGGGGGTCCACTTGAGCGGGCTGTCGTAGAGCTGACCCTTTTTAAAGGTTGCATGGGACTTTTGTTCTTCATTCTTTCTCCTCCTCTCTCTCTCTCTCTCTAAAACAAAGGTGAGGGCTAGGGTTTATGTTTGGAGAGTGTGGAAGCATTCTTGGCCCTCCTTAAGGCAATTTCTTGCTTCCCTCTCGATAATTCAACCATTGGAGGCCCGATCTTAGCTTTGGGAACGTTCTTCTCTTCGTGTGGTTAGAGATGCTCGTGACTGGAGCTCGTGTGAAGCTTTTTCTTGTGCATCTAGCATCCCAAAGGTAGGATCTAAAACTCTGTTTGAATATTTAGTGAGATGTGTCGTATTTTCTAATTTTATGAAACCATAAGCATTAAACTTGTGTTTTTGAAACCCTAAGTTTGAGGTTGGTGATAATAAAAGTTAGCTCTTAGATTTATGAGAGATTTAGCATATTCCTATCTTCATATTATTCTTTCTGGTGATTGAAGTAAGGAATGAGAATTTAGGGTTTTGGTTTTGAATTTAAGCCCTAAAAATTGGGAGTTTTGGGTTTAAAGAATTGATATGATGAAATTGACATGATTAGTGGTTAAATTGGGGGTTATTATAACCTATTGTGATTTTAATTCCATAAATCCATGTAATACATGTTGATATCAAGCTAGAAGTGTAGGTTTTATTGAATAAAACCAATGACTCTATAAATTTGAAACCATATGATGGTTAATTTGGGTTTGAGTCCTAAAATAATGGATATGTGAACAATGAAAATGTATAATGATATGGGTTGGGCAAGAGAAACCCTTGGGGTTGGACTCGTGCGTGTGTATTATGATTTGATATATAAAAAGGGCCGATTTGGGATCCAAGGGATCGTTTAAGGTTGGTCACAAGTTGCTCCACGGTGAAAGACTGGTAAATTGTGCAGATTGGGTTCTTTGCCCGTCGGCTAGTGATCGGGAAAGGACGTTACTCCATGGGGCCTGTGTGGCTGGGTTGGTTGTAATGTTAAATGTGTTGGGTTGATTGAGAACAATAAACTTCTTGGGTTGATTGAGAATGGTGAGAGGGCTAGATTCTCAAAAATCAAGGAGTCTAATATGACAACTCGTTTTGGTACAAATCCGATTATGCATGGGAAATTTATTTTGGAATGAAAGATATGAATTCGATTAAACTTATGTGTATATCCTACATATCCATCCTGTATAACCATCATCGCATGTCATGCATATATTCAATGTTAGTCTTGTTGCTACGACCTTCGGCTCATGTTGTTTAACCACATTTTAGGTGATAACTGAGAGAAGACCTTGGAGTAAAATTAGTGGTCGATGGCCTTTTTTTGGCAAAGGTTAATAGGATTACATTATATCTTGGATAGTCAATTTTTGAGAAACGGAAGTATAAAGATGTAATTCCTTTTTCTGAACATTTGAAATGCTGTAATTATAGATTGAAATACCTCGTTGTAAGACCTTTGGATAATGTATTCAGGTGATGCATGCATATGAGGACATTCTTGTTTTGGTTGAATTGGGTGTTTTGATCTCTTGAAGAAAGATTTTTTGCAACGATGCTTAGCTTATGATAAATGATTATTTTTTCCTCAAATGTGTATTTTCATTCCTTAGTTTTATTCATTCAAATCAAGTGTAATAAGAATAGTTACTTAAACCCTGTTCCTAAAACATTGATATTCTTCACAGCTTTTGGGCAATGACTCTCGGGTGTGCCACGGCTCGAGCGGTGAGGTGTCCGCTCAAGTGGTCTCCGCTAGACTTTGACTATGAAAATTGTTTTAAATTAAGTTTCCTATAAATGAGTTTTTGGGGCATAAATGGGTCATTTAAAGGCATTGTTTCCAAAGGAAAGGGCTTTCAAAAGTATATACGAATTTTATTATGTCGGGATCGAAGCGCTACAAATGGTATCAGAGCTATAGGTTCAAATATCTAGGAACCGTGGGGGTGAGTGATCCATTGCGTGAGAGTTTGTATTGATGTGTGACATTGATGATCTGATATGCTAGCATAAAGCATCTTGAGTATAATTTGACATTTGCATGCTATGTGGTGTTTGGGTATGGAGGTTGGACTTTTAGGATGATATGTTTGGCCCTTGGGCGGCTGGTCGACTAGTTTGGGGTTCGAGTTAGAAAGGCGTTTGGTCAACGTCTATTCTAACTAGAAATCTGAACGAGTTAGCCAGATTGATGTGTTATTTCGATTAATCCCCTTCGCTATGTGTTGCATAAGGGGTATTAATATGATGATTAGGGTGAACTGATGTCTTATTGAAGAGTGATGTCATCTGTTTTCGTGGGTTTGTGTTGATACCTCTCCTTGTTCTTTCTTATTCGTAGAGAGATGATGCCGAGACGTGGTCGTGGCTGAGGTCGTGCGTTTGCCCAAGTTCTGAAAGAAGGGGATGATCATGCCCTGTAGGAACAAGTTGCCGGTGTTGATGTTGTTCAAGAAATGCTTGCGATGATGAGAGCAGTGGCTGAGGTGACTAGGGCTGGAGTTAAGGCTTCTGAGCCAAGGGCCTCTGTAGCGATTAGGGAATTTCGACGGTTGGATCCTCCAACTTTCTCTAGGGAGCCGGACCCTAAAGTTGCTACTGAGTGGTCGAAGGTAACCACGACGATCTTAGACACTCTAGAAATCAGGGAGGATGAGTTACGCGTTAGGTTGGCAACATTCCAACTTTGCGAGGATGTAAGAGAATGGTAGAATTTTGTTAAGACCACCATAAATGGCACGTGGGTCTCTTTTACTAGGGTCTTTCTGGAAAAGTATTTTTTGGGTTCTACACGGGTTATGTATTGGGAGGAATTCCTTTCTCTTGTTCAGGGAAATCTTACTGTGGTTCAGTATGAGGCCAAGTTTGTGACTTTGTCACGATTTGCACTGAAGATGGTATCAACGGAGGAGTTGCATACCAAGAGATTCAAAAGGGGTCTTCGACCTTCAATCCAGAACATGATTGCAGCATTGGGTTTCTGAGTTTACACCGAGGTTGTGGAAGTCGCAATCCGAGTAGAGAATGCAATGGCAGAGAGCCGCAAGATAAGGGAGAGTAAGTCACATCAAGGGATTTTCGGTGTTCAATCTAAAGGATGTCAGGTGGAGAGGTAGAAATCAGGGGAATCAAGTTCTTATCCCACGGGATCGCAGTTTCAGCCACGGTCGGCACCCGTACCGTCTATGGGTTCATCCGAATGTTCTTAACGTCGAGAGTTAGTATGTTATACGTGCAGATAGCTAGGACACCGTGCAAAGGATTGTTAGCTAAAAGGACAGCCGCCACAAAATCAGGCTTAGGGGAGGACCCCACCTTCATGTTTTTAGTGTGGCCAGATGGGTCACATCTGACGAGATTACCCTTAGGGAGGGAATGTTTAAGGTGCTACTAGAGCTCATTGGGTACAACTATCGCAGGGATAACATGGTTATGGCTAGTCGCAACAACAGTCAGGGGCACAGTAAGTGAGGACAGTAGGAGGAGCTACCTCAGCCCAGTTAGTGAGGCAGCCAGGAGCCAGAAGCAGTGGGGGACAGAATCAGGGGAACCAGGGACGAGTGTATGCTCTTGTGAAGCCTAGTACATCAGTGGCACCTGCCGTACCAGACATCGTAGCTAATTCTTCGATCATGCGAGGTACCTTCTTAGTGTACCATTCTTGGGCCAATGGTCTTGTTGATACTAGAGCATCGCATTCTTTCATTTCATCCGCATTTGCATCTGCATTGGGGTTAGAGGTAGAGATGTTAGATAATGCCTTGTGTGTAGAGACACCGTTGGGTGAGATCGTCGTGTTGAGATATGCTTGTAGAGCTTGTGAGATGGGGATTGCCAACCATCGCTTGGTGTTTGATTTTATTGTGATCAATATGTTCTCATTTGATGTTATCTTAGGAATGGATTGGTTGACAATCTTTCGCGCCTACACTGATTGTGACCGACAACGGGTGTTTATTTGCACTCCGGAGGGCGATTATTTTTATTTTGTGGGTGATCGGGTAATGGTTTAGCACCTAGATCTCTTAAATCGCGGGGCTATGATAGCCTCGGCCTCCTTTTCTCTGCCCTGTTGGTAAGTGAGGTTGGTTCGACTTGGGGAGAGCTCCCTCCTATTGTCTGTGAGTTTCTAGACGTATTTCCGAGCGAGTTGTTTGAGCTTCTGCCATGGCGGGAGGTTAAGTTTTCCATAGATCTTATCTTGGAAACTGCCCCCATTTCTATGCCTTCATATCGCTTTGCACCGGCTGAGTTGATAGAGTTGAAAATATAGGTTCAAAAGTTGTTGGATAAGGGGTTCATCCATCCTAGTGTGCCTCCTTGGGGGCCCCTAGCATTGTTTGCAAAAAAGAAGGATGGGCGTCTTTGTATAGATTATCATAAGTTGAATCACGTGACCGTTAAAAACAAGTACCCCATGCCGCGTATCGACAACTTGTTTGATCAATTGAGAGGTTCTTGTTATTTCTCGAAGATCGACTTGAGATTAGGTTGCCACCAGTTGCTGGTTAGGGAGGATGACATTCCAAAGACGGTTTTTCGTACCCACTAAGGGCATTTTGAATTTCTAATCTTGCCATTTGGGTTAACTAATACACCAGCAACATTTATGAACCTTATAAACTTCATCTTTCATCCTTATCTTGACCAATTCGTGGTAGTATTCATGGATGATATCTTGATCTACTCACCATCAGAAGAAGAGCATGAAGAACATCTTCGAATTGCCTTACAGTTGTTGCGGGAGCATCGATTATATGCTGAGTATGACAAATGTGAATTTTGGTTGTTAGAAGTAAAGTTTCTAGGGCATGCAGTTTCAAGGGATGGAGTGGCAGTGGATTCATCTAAGATCAAGGCGGTAATGGAGTGGGAAAAATAAAAAAATGTGTTCAAGATTCGGAGCTTCCTGGGGTTGGCAGGATATTACTGATGCTTTGTGAAGGATTTCTTTAGACTTGCAATGCCTCATACACATCTTATGCGAAAGAGAATCAAGTTTGTATGGAACGATTGTTGTGAGCTCGCCTTCTTGGAATTGAAGAAGTTATTAACAAGTTCACCTATTCTGACTATCCCAGAGAGAGGACTCGGTTATACCGTCTATTGTATTGCGTCGCATGAGGGATTGGGTTGCGTGTTGATGCAACTTGGTAAGGTGGTGGCTTATGGATCGAGGCAATTGAAGGTTCATGAGAAGAATTATCATACACATGATTTGGAGCTCGCAGCAGTCGTTTTTACTCTTAAGACCTGGAGGCACTATCTATATGGGGAACACTTCAAAGTATTCTCGGACCATAAGAGCTTGAAGTATTTATTTTCACAGAAGGATCTGAATCTACGTTAGAAAAGCTGGATGGAGTTCTTGGGAGACTATAATTTTGATCTTCAGTATCATCTGGGCAAGGTGAATGTGGAAGCTGACGCCCTTAGTCGGAAGTCTTTGAGCACGTTAGTACGGATAGCCGTTAGAGAATGGAACATGCTTGAGGAAGTTGGAGAGTACGACCTTCATTTAGGAAAGTCTTACGGGAGTGTTGTCTTATTTACGATGATTTCTTAACCTACCCTTGTTCATCGCGTTGTTCAGACACAATGATCGGACGCTGAGAGTTTGATGTTTTGGGAACGAGTTTTGAGTGGCAAGGATGCCTAGGAGTTGACTATCCACCCCGATCAAAGCCTGAGATTTGTAGGAAGGATCTTTGTGCTAGAAACGTGTTGGGAAGACGTACTTTGCGAGTTTCATCATTCACGCCTGGCAGTGCATTCGGGTAGAGCACAAAAATGTACCATAACTTACGTAGGCAATTTTGGTGGATGGGTATGAAGAAAGACGTTGCGCTTTTCCTATTGCGCTATCTCACTTGTCAACAAGTGAAAGTCGAACACCAAAAATTAGCTGGTCAGTTGCAACCACTGCCAGTGCTAGAGTGAAAGTGGAAAAATATCTCCATGGACTTTGTTTGGGTCTCTCGAGGTCGCTGAAGGGGCATGATGCCATATGGGTGGTGGTGGATAGATTGACTAAGTTAGCACATTTCTTACCAATTCGCATGATGGATTTAGTTGATAAGCTTAGTAATCTCTATATACGCAAGGTTGTTAGGCTCCACAGGGTACCAGTTTCTATCATTTCTGATCGAGATCCTTGTTTCACATCACATTTTTGGCAAAGTCTACAATCGACTATGGGAACGAGCCTACTTCTTAGTACTTCTTTTCATCCCCAGATGGATGGCCAGTCGAAACGCACTATTCAAATACTTGAAGACATGTTACGAGCGTGTGTTTTAGATTTTTGTGGGTCATGGGAGGACCATCTACCGTTGGTAGAATTCGCGTACAATAATAGTTATCAATTGAGCATCGAGATGGCACCTTACGAGGCATTGTATGGTAGACCTTGTAGGTCACTAGTGTGTTGGATTGATGTTGGTGAAATAGCTATGTTAGGGCCCAAACTCGTACGTGAGACCACAGAGAAGGTAATTGCGATCTGTAAGCGTCTAATAACTGCCCAAAGCCGTTAGAAGAGTTATGTAGATCAAAGAAGGAGACCGTTAACGTTCGAAGTGGGAGACCACATATTCTTGAAACTTTCTCCACGAAAAGGTTTAATGAGGTTTGGTAAGAGTGAAAAATTATCGCCACGTTTTATCGGCCCGTTTGAAATTCTTGACAAAATTGGAGAGGTGGCCTACCGCCTAACCTTGCCACCACAATAAGCCTCCGTGTATAACGTTTTCCACATGCTTATGTTGCACAAGTATGAGCCAGACCCATCCCATGTCTTGGAATGGACAGAATTGAGGGTTGATGACGATGTTACCTACGAGGAAAGACCGGTGAGGATCCTTGACGCCAAAGAGCAAGTCTTGCGGGGGAGAACCATTCAGTAAGTAAAGGTGTTATGGCTTCATCATGGCATTGAGGAAGCTACATGGGAACAGAAATCAGAAGTTCAGAGATATTACCCCGAGTTGTCCAGTTCTTGATGTGTGTGTGATTTCGAGGATGAAATCTCCTAAGTGGGGGAGGTTGTAGGGACCCGGACCCTTCTTGTTTTTGAAAATTTAATGAAAATAAATATGTTAGGTCCAGTGGAGATGTTTGGGAGTACGAATCATGCAGGAGGATGTGGTTGGATGATGTTGTATTGTTGTATAGTTCAGTTACAGCTTTAGTGATTTGGGGTCTCAGCCTAGGTTGACTGCTCGAGCGGGGGCTTGACTGCTCGAGCGGTGAGGTGACAAAGAGTTTCTGGGTGGGGACCGCTTGAGCGGTGGGGGGGTCTGCTCGAGTGGGCTGTCGCTTAGCAGACCCTTTTTAAAGGTCGCGTGGGGCTTTTGTTCTTCATTATATCTCCTCCTCTCTCTCTCTAAAACAAAGGTGAGGGCTATGATTTATGTTTGGAGAGTGTGGGAGCTTTCTTGGCCCTCCTTAAGGCGATTTCTTGCTTCCCTCTCGATGATTCAACCATTGGAGACCCTATCTTAGCTTTGGGAATGTTCTTCTCTCCATGTGGTTAGAGATTCTCGTGATTGGAGCTTGTGTGAAGCTTTTTCTTGTGCATCTAGCATCCCAAAAGTAGGATCTAAGACTCTCTTTGAATATTTACATGAGATGTGTCGTATTTTCTAATTTTATGAAAGTATAAGCATGAAACTCGTGTTTTTGAAACCCTAAGTTTGAGTTTGGTGATAATAAAAGTTAGCTCTTAGATTTATGAGAGATTTAGCATATTCCTATCTTGATATTGTTCTTTCTTGTGATTGAAGTAAGGAATGAAAATTTAGGGTTTAGGTTTTGAGTTTAAGCCCTAAAAATTGGGGGTTTTGCGTTTAAAGAATTAATATGATAAAATTGACATAATTAATGGTTAAATTGGGGGTTATTATAACCTATTGTGATTTTAATTCCTTAAATTCATGTAATACATGTTGATGTTAAGCCAGAAGTGTGGGTTTTATTGAATAAAACCAATGAATCTATAAATTTGAAACCATATGGTGGTTAATTCGGGTTTGAGTCCTAAAATAATGGATATGTGAACAATGGAAATGTATAATGATGTGGGTTGGGCGAGAGGAACACTTGGGGTTGGACTCGCGTGTGTGTATTGTGATTTGATATATAAAAAGGGCCGATTTGGGATCCAAGGGATCGTTTAAGGTTGGGCCCGAGTTGCTCCACGGTGAAAGACTAGAAAATTGCGCAGATCGGGTTCTCTACCTACCGGCTAGTGATTCGGGAAAGGACGTTAGTCGTGTCAGGGTATAGAACGTCTTGTTACTCCATGGGGCCTATGTGGCTAGGTTGGTCGTAATGTTACGCAGGTCTATATGCACGTCTGGCGTCGACACCTACGTTCGTTAACCACGAGTTGGTGAAATACAAGAAATGTCAACTGTACATGTGGGTGTGTGTTATAACTTATGGGGCTGACAAAACAATAATTTGAAAATTGAAGATGTTAAATGTGTTGGGTTGATTGAGAATAATAAACTTCTTAGGTTGATTGAGAATGGTGAGAGGGCTAGATTCTCGAAAATCAAGGAGTCTAATATGACAACTCATTTTGTACAAATTCGGTTATGCATGGGAAATTTATTTTGGAATGAAATAAATGAATTCAATTAAACTTATGTGTATATCCTGCATAACCATCTTTGCATGTCATGAATATATTCAATATTAGTCTTGTTGCTATGATCTTCGGCTCATGTTGTTTAACCACATTTTAGGTGATAACAGAAAGAAGACCTTGGAGTAAAACCAGTGGTCGATGGCCTTTTTTGGGAAAGATTAATAGGATTACATTATATCTTGGATAGTCAATTTTTGAGAAACGAAAGCATAAAGATGTAATTCCTTTTTCTAAACATTTGAAATGTTGTAAATATAGATTGAAATACCACATTGTAAGACCTTTGGATAATGTATTCATGTGATGCATGCATGTGAGGACGTTCTTGTTTTGGTTGAATTGGGCATTTTGATCTCTTAAAGAAAGATTTTTAGCAGCGTTGCTTAGCTTATGATAAATGACTATTTTGTCCTCAAATGTGTATTTTCATTCCTTAGTTTTATTCATTCAAATCAAGTGTAATAAGAATAGTTACTTAAACCATGTTCCTAAAACATTGATATTCTTCACAACTTTTGGGCCATGACTCTCGGGTGTGTCACCGCTCGAGCAGTGAGGTGTTCGCTCGAGCGGTCTCCGCTGGGCTTTGACTATGAAAATTGTTTTAAATCAAGTTTCCTATGAATGAGTTTTTCGGGCATAAATAGGTCGTTTAAAAGCATAGTTTCCAAAGAAAAGGGCTTTTACCTCGGGTGGGTTTCAAAAGTATATACGGATTTTATTATGTCGGGGTCACGGCGCTACATCCTATCTCTCCTACACTGCAACTAACTAAATTGAATAACACATCAAATTTACCATATAAGAGTATTGGAGGCAAAATTGCCAAAATTGGCTCCAGATAAAACTTTTAATGACGAACGATCAAAATAAAACCTGTGCAACCACAATTAATTTTAGAAGAAAACCTTTCTACCGGTCAAATCTTCAACTACGATTTCAATTTGAGTTTAAGTTCCTGTCAGATCTTTTACTGTATTCCCTTATGCGATTCTTGAATGTAGAGTGGGCTATAATCTATCAAGAATGCGTACCAGCAGAACCTGGACAGTTTTAGTCTTAGAAGACAAGTTATAAAACTAGTTCAGCTTATCCGCATATTTATAGGATTATAGCAAGGACATGTGGAGTAATTATGTGTAAGACTTTCAGTGGAACATAGACACGTATTAGCAGTTTTTAAAATTAAGAAAACCTCATAACAGTATCTATAATTATGAAAAATTAGCAACGATTTTTATAATTTTCATAAAATACTGAATTACAGTTCACACCACTAAAGACCTATAATTGCACTATGACCCATAATCTCAAGATCTTCTTGCATTGAGTTCCTGTTATTAAATGCTTATCATTACTCCCCACATTAAGATTCTCGCTACATTCTAATTAAATTTAATTACTGATAATTTAATTTAATTAGCAACTTGAATTCGTTAAGCCCTTCCTCTTAGCTTATTTAATCGCCGGATAATTAAATTCACCTGTATGGTTTGGCCTGGTCAAAACTAATAAGCTTTCTTAAGGGAATATCGTTAATCCCCATCTTTCAGGATGTGAATTCTCTCAATAATTAATATTCACCATATAAATAATACTGCTATCCAACTTACTAGAAATATAGACCCATATAAGAACGCACCGTCTAATGCATCAAAACAACGAATATTAAATATACGAAAATCAATAATTATTTTAGGTTTAAGAGCATAAGTACTATTCATAATAATCTTGTGGTTGAATTAATTTATATAGTCAGTATAAAATTAATTATTCAAATGTGTCCCTTTCAATATACACAAAGTGTACTAGTATAGAGAGTCGGAACAATAGATGATGCTATTATCTATTTTTCGTAATAAAGATAAGTTTACTAAAACATTGTGTTACAGTTATACTGAGGTATGTCCATTTCCATTTAAATTGAGAACATAAAACTTATATTTTACAAGAACCTAAAATCTAATCTTCTGTGTATAAGTCATACTCTACACACCAGATTAAATACTATATAGAATATTGGATATCGATGCATAATTTTAAAGAAATGATATACATATATTGTTCATAAAAAATCTCATAAAATAAAAAATTAATTTTATTAAAATAAAATTAAATACTAAAAATATAATTTTCACTAATTATCCTACAAACCGTGTCTCCTTATTTCTAAACTTTTTTCTTCTTCATGCCTTCGGCCTAGAGAAGAATCTTTTTCTAAAACAAACACATTTTCTGGTATTGAAGAAAAATCATTGGTAGTTAAAACTATATCCAAGTTTTTTTTCCAGTCAACAAAATTTGATTCCATAAGTTTGTTTTCTTTAAGTATTAAAGCAAATGGGTTGAAAACCATCTTAATTCTAAGAATCACATCATTCAAAAATATTATTAATTATGATGAACAAAACTTTAAATTTATTTTAATTTGGTTTCCTTTACCATTTTAAAATTAATTCGCCAGCAGCCTAGAATCTTGTGAAACATGCCTCGATAGGAGGACTTATACTATCAATCATTGGTCTAGACATGCCAATTTCTTTTAATTTTACTATCTAAGCAACTGTCCCTGCCAAGTAAAATTAAATAACTAACATAGTTTCGGTCTAGTATATAATAGCAGTACTCAGATGCAGAGAATACTATTATATACAGCTAAGTACTAACCATCACCTAATCCCAAATCAATCATTTTGTAATGAACCCTTCAGGTGAAGAAGTGATCCACACTAATAATTATTTAGAATTATCCCTAAAGGAGATTTGTACTAGCGATATGACAATTAATCTGTCCGATGGAGAGGACGACCTTACTATAAACACGAAGGGTTTAATTGCATCGCCTACAAACTAGTTATGGAGATTACGGGATTTATCTATGAATAAATTCTCTATCACTTAGATTTTTAAAATATTTTTTAGGATTATAAAAATCTATTTAATTAAAATAAATTTATTAATTTTGAAAATCATAAAATCTGAAATAATTAAACATCTTTCCGTGTACACGATTCTAAAGATTTTGATTTACCAAACCATCCTTTCGTGTTTAAATGCGTAACACATAAAATTTAATAAATGTATAATTTTTTATTCATCTTGGCAGCTAAGATATTGATTAAAGACATTTATTTATTTTATTTTTTGTTCCATATTTTTTGAAAAATAATAATTTATTTTGATTAAATATTTTTTTATTTAATTAATTCAAAATCAAAAATTAATTTTCATATTTTTTCAAGATATCTGATTTTATAAGAATCTTAAACGTGATATTTTGTAAAAAAAAAACTAAAATATTTAAAAAAAAATTTTAAATTAAAATTAATTAATTAAAAAATTAATTTTATTTTTTGTTACAAAATATTTTAATTAAATTAACAGGATAAATAAAATAGAAAAGTAATTATCCACGTAGTTCATATATAAATAAGCATGATGCATATATCCCGATTTTATGATCTAAGTAAAATACTGAAACGTTTTAGTCTCCTAAAGAGATAAGCTATAATAATCCATGTTCGTCTCTGATTTTTGTGTCCTGATTGCATCAGGCTTTCCTGATACATTTCGATATACACTGATATATCGTATCAGTCTCGAATACCTCAGAATATGATCAAAACAGCCCTGGGAGAGAGAAAAAACCACCGGCCACCACAAGCTGCCGGCTGTTTTGCTGGCCGCCCACTTCAGGTGGCTTTTGCCATTGCATCCGAACTCTATTTTTGACGTTCTTTGTACCGAAAGAAAGTTCTCGAAAGATAAAATTTTTGTAAAAAAATTTATTGAAAAACTATTCAAAAAGCTGCCAAAAATACTGCACTATTTGGGCTTTTTCAAGTGCTTCTTTAGTGCTCATTTTTTTCTGAAAAAATAGCTCAAATATTCAGCCACACGTTACTTCGAAGAACGCCTAAAAAATAGTACAAAAAAGTCCCAAAAAATAGCCCCGAACCTGTTGCTCTTGCGCTGCCGCTGTTTTTGCCTCTTTCTGTGCACTGTTTGGCCCAATTTTTTCTTATTTTTAAACAATTTTTAAGGTATATTTTATTGCTATTTTATGCCTAAAAAATTACCCAAAATATAATCCAAAAAATGGTCCAAAAAATCATCAAAACTGCCGCCGTGGGCAAAGCCGCTGATGGTGGTGCTGTTTTGATGATTTTTTCTGTTGTTTTTAATTTGTTTTTATTGCTGTTTTTTATTCATAAATATTGCAAAAAAAACTCACCAGAAAAAATTATTTAAAAATCATAAAAAATTTACCGCGATTTGTGACCCGTAATAACCCGAAACCACTGTCGGTGCTGCCTCCGTTCTTCGTATTTTTAGATATATTTAATCTATTCTTAAATAATCTAAACTGATATTTTAAAAATAAAACTAGTTATTACATCAATTTTATATCACGAAAGCTCACATTCAATCTTTCACGGTCAACCTCCATGATTAAAAAAATAATTATCATTTACACTATTCAATCAAATATGAAAAATAAATGACAATCATAAAATCAAAATTAGAATGCCTGCAAAACAATAGTTAGCATAGTGCTAAAACTACCAAACCCCAATAATTGTAAACAAAAAACAAAATGGCTCGGATACCAATTGTTGGAGGCAAAACTGTCAAAATCTTTATTTTCGTAAACGATCATCTGAAAAAATTAACTGAATGGACAAACACCAAAATGGGTTTCAGATAAAATTTTTGATGACAAATGATCAAAATAAAATTTGTGCAACCACAGTTAATTTTAGAATAATACCATTTTATCGATCGAATCCTCAACTACGATTTTAATCCGAGTTGAGGCTATTGTAAAATCTTTTATTGTATTTTATTATGCGATTCTTGATTGTAGGGTAGGCTACGATCTATCAAGACTGCGTACTAGCAGAACCTGGACAGCTTTAGGCTTATAAGACAAGTTATGAAACTTGTTCAGTCTACCTGCATATTTATAGAATTACAGGAGGGACCTGTAGAGTAATTATGAGTAAAACTTTTAGTGAAATACAGACACGTATCAGTGATTTTTGTAATTAAGCAAACTTCATAGCGGTATCTGCAATTATGAAAAACTAGCAGTGATTTCTATAATTTTCATAAACTATTAAATTACAGTTCACATCACTAAAGAACTATAATTGCACTCTGACACATAATTTCAAGACCTTCTTGTATTGAACTCCTGTTATTAAATGCTTATCATTTCTCTCTACGTTAATATTTTTGATACCCACCAATTAAATTTAATTACCGATAATTTAATTTAATCGGCAATTTAAATTCCTTAAACCCTTGTACTTAACATATTTGACCACCGAATAATGAAATTCACCTGTAGGGTTTGGCCCGATCAAAACTTATAAGCTTCCTTAAGGGAGTATGGTCAATCCCGACCTTTCAGGGCGTGAATTCCGTCAATAATTAATATTCACCAAATAAATAATACCGCTATCTAACTCACCGAAAATATAGATCCATATAAGATTACATCCTCTAATGAATCAAAATAACGAATATTAAATATACGCAATCAATAATTATTTCAGGATTAAGAATATAACCACTATTCATAATAACCTTAGAGTGTGAATTAATTTACATAGTCAGTATAAAATTAATTACCCTAATGTGTCTCATTCAATACACACGAAGTGTACTAGCACAGGGAGTTGGAACAATAGATAACGCTATTATCTATTTTTCGTAATCAAAGCAGGCCTACTAAAACTACGTGCTGCAGTCGTATCGATGGTATGTCCATTTCTATTTAAATTGTGAACATAAAATTTATATTCTGTAAGAACTTAAAATTTAATTTTCTGTGTGTAAGCTATCTCTACATACCATATTAAATACTATACAAAATATTAAATATTCAAGCATAACAATAAAAAAATAATACATATACACTACTCATAAAAATTCTCATAAAATAAAAAATTAATTTTATTAAAATAAAATAAAATAATAAAAATATAGTTTTTAGTATACCAACCATAACAATGAGAAAGTTTTCTTCTTTAATGAACTAAACATTTCTTTAACACTTATGCTTGGGTCATATTAATCTAAAAAGAATAAACAGACTGGTAGCAGATGAACATTTGAGTTCATTGGAAGTGGAGGCACTTCCAGTCTGTGAATTTTGCTTAGAGGGTAAGATGACCAAGAGACCCTTTTCGGCCAAAGGCTATAGAGATAAAGAACCGTTGAAACTAGTTCATTCTAATGTGTGTGGTCCTATGAGAATCCAGGCTAGTGGTGGCTTTGAGTACTTCGTCAGTTTCATTGATGACTACTCAAGGTATGGATATATTTACCTAATGCACCGTAAGTCTAAATATTTTGAGAAATTCAAAGAATTTAAGGCAGAGATGGAGAAGCATCTGACAAAAAGTATTAAATCACTACGATCCAACCATAGTGGAGAGTATCTCTTTAGAGAGTTTAGGGATTACCTGTCATAAAAAGGAATTATATCCCAGTTGACTGCATTTGGCACTCTATAGCAAATGGTGTAGAAGAAAGAAGGAATATGACTCTTATAGAGATGGTAAAATCCATGATGAGTTATTCAGGATTACCCGATTCATTTAGGGACTCGCTTTTGAGACAGTAATTTTTGTTCTGAACTTGGTACCTTCTAAGTCAGTACCTTCTACTCCCACAGAATTGTGGACCGAGTATAATCTTAGTCTAAAACACATTCGAATTTGGGGGTGTCTAGCACATGTACTTAAAGGGAGCGCAGATAAGTTGAAACCAATGACAGAAGTCTGTTTCTTTGTGGGGTATCCCAAGAGAATGAAGGGTGGTCTGTTTTATAATTCTAAGGATCAGATGGTCATTGTTAATACCAATACCCAATTCTTAGAAGAGAATTATATTATAGACCACAGACCCAAAAGAAATATTATTCTGGAAGAAATGAGAGAAAATACCAGTACAATGGAAGAGGAACCATAAGTCATTGATATCCTATTACCTCGTCGTAGTGAGAAAATTATCAAGATAGGCGCAAATCATAAATAGGGTGCTAATGCACAGGGTTCAGATTCTGCACAGCGTGTTACTGCTAGTACAGAGGCACAGATCGTACCTCATCCTAGTGGGAGGGTTTATCAACCTGATCGGTTTATGTTCTTAGGAGAGTCTTTTGATAAGATCTCGGCAGAACTAGATACTAAACCCTGTAACTATAATGAAGCACTTTAGCACAAAAATGTAGATCTTTGGCAAAAAGTTATGAATTCTGAGATGAAATCTATGTATTCTAGTCAGGTTTGATAACTTGTAGAATCACCCAAAGGGATAAAATCCATTGAATGCAAGTGGGTCTATAAGAGGAAGAGAGAAGCAGACAAAAAGGTTAAAACCTTTAAAGTTAAGCTTGTTGCAAAAGGGTTCACTCAGAAAGAAAAAATTGATTATGAAAAAACCTTTTCGCTGGTAGCCATGCTTAAGTCTATCCACGTTCTCTTATCCATTGCTGCTTATTTTGATTATAAAATCTAGAAAATGAATGTCAAGACAGCTTTTCTTAACGGAAATCTTGATGAGTGTCTTTATATGATACAACCAGACGATTTCATAGCGAAGGGCCAGGAGCACATGTTGTGCAAATTTAAGAGATCTAATTATGGACTTAAGTAGGCATCGAGGTTGTGGAACACTCGATTTGATTAAGCCATGAAGTCTTATGATTTTGATCAGAGTCCAAATGAATCCTGCGTCTACAAGAAGGGTGACAGAAGCGCGGTGATCTTTTTAGTACTTTATGTAGACGATATCTTGCTCATCGAAAAAGATGTGGAGGCATTATCTACGGTAAAAGTATGGTTATCTGGGCAATTCAATATGAAGAACTTTAGAGAAGCCAGTTACATCTTTAGGATCAAGATTGTATGAGATCGAAAATAAAGGATGTTGGGCTTATCACAAGCAAAGCATATCGATGATATCCTTGCTCGTTTTAGTATGTAGGATTTTAAAAAAGAGTTTCTCCCTTTCAAGCATGGAATCACTCTATCCAAGGATCAGTGTCTTAAGACACCTGATGAGATAGAGAAGATGAAGGTGGTTCCTTATACTTCGGCAGTAGAAAGTCTCATGTATGCTATGTTTTGCACTATACTTGACATTTGCTTTGTTGTTGGTATGATTAGCAGGTATCAGTTTAACCTAGGGTAAGAGCATTAGACTACGGTAAAGAATATAATCAAGTACCTAAAATGGACTAAAGATTATAGTTGGTTAACCAGGAAAATAGCCTAGTACCTTTAGGGTGCACAGGCTCAAATTTTCAATCTAATGAAGATTCCCGCAAGTCTATCTCAAGATATGTGTTTAGCTTAAGAGGTGGAGTTATAAGTTAGAAGAGTATCAAGCAGTCCTGCGTTGCTGATTCTACCATGGACGCTGAGTACATGACAGCTTCTGAAGTAGCCAAGGAGGTCGTTTGACTCAGGAACTTCTTGTTGGATCGGGATGTGGTCCATTCAATTCAGTTGGCTATTACACTTTATTGTTACAATAGCGGAGCGGTTGCAAACTCGAATGAACCAAGAGTTCATAAGAAAGGAAAGCACATTGAGCGTAAGTATCACCTGATACGAGAAATTGTATAGAGGGGTGATGTTATGACCAAGATTGCATCAGCAGATAATCTTGCAGATCCTTTTACAAAGAGCTTACTGGCTAAGGCTTTTGATAATTATGTAGAGGGGATGCGAGTCAGATGTATGGCAGCAAGATTTTGAATATAAGTGGAAGATTGTTAGGGTTGTATACTGAAAATCATATTTTTAGTATTTAATTTTATTTTAATAAAATTAATTTTTTATTTTATGAGAATCTTAATGAGCAATGTATGTAATATCATTTACTTAATATTATGCATGGATGTCCTTTATTCTGTATAGTATTTAATCTAGTATGTTGAGTATGGCTTGTACACAAAAGATCAAATTTTATGTTCTTGCATAATATAAGTTATTTGTTCATAGTTTAGATAGAAATGGACATATCATCTGGTACGACTGTAGCACAGAGTTTTAGTAGACCGTCTTGGTTACGGGGAATAGATAATAGCGTCATCTATTGTTCTGACTCTTTGTGCTAGTACACTTTGTGTGTATTGAACGGGACACATTGGGTTAATTAATTTTATACTAATTATATAAATTAATTCACACCCCAAGGTTATTATGAATAGTGCTTATACCCTTAATCCTGAAATAATAACTAATTTGCGTATACTTAATATTCGTTGTTTTTATTCATTAGAGGGTGTGATTTTGTATGGGTTTATATTTTCAGTGAGTTGGATAGTGGTATTATTAATATGGTGAATATTAATTATTGACGAAATTCACGTCTTGAATGATTGAGATTAATGATACCCTCTTAAGGAAGCTTATAAGTTTTGACCGGGCGAAACCTTGTAAGTGGATTTGATTATCCGGCGGTCAAATAAGTCAAGCAAAAGGGTTTAAAGAATTTCAAGATATCGATTAAATTAAATTATCAGTAATTAAATTTAATTAATGGGTATTAGAAATCTTAATATGAGGAGATGAGTTAAACATTTAATAACAGGAGCTAATACAAGAATGTCTTTAGATTATGGCTTAGAGTTCAATTATGTTCTTTAATGGTGTAAACTGTAATTTAGTATTTTATAAAAATTACAAAAACTGCTGTATGGTTTTGATAATTATAGATACCGCTGTGAGGTTTGCTTAATTGCAAAAATCGCTGGATGGGTATCTGTATCACACTAGAAGTCTGAGTCATAATTACTCCACAGGTTCTTGTTGTAGCCTTATAAATATGTAGGTAGGCTAAACCATATTCATAACTTGTCTTAAAGACTAAAACTGTCCAAGTTCTGTTGGGACGAGTTCTTGAAGGTCCTTAGCCCACACTACGTTCGAGAATCGCATAAGGGAATATAGTAAAAGATCTTACGAGAGTTTCAACTCGAAATTAAAATCGTAGTTAAAGAATGAACCGGTAAAAGGTATTCTTCTAAATTAACTGTGGTTGTACGGATTTTTATTTTTGTCGTTAGACATCAAAAGTTTTATCTAGAGTCTGTTTCAACGTTTGTCCATCCAATTATTTTTTAACGAAAATAGTTTACAAAAATAACAATCTTGATAGTTTTGCCTCCAACATGATGTTCAACAAATAGGTCACCAACTTCCTATGTCATTGCCCTCCAATAAAATGACTGAAGAACAACTTGCTCAATTGGGCAAAAGATTCTATAGATCTGAGCTTCAACTTCGTAAACTAGATTCGTGTAGGGCCTCTCAAAGTAGTAAGGAAAGCACGGCACATGATTGCCTCTGGTACGGTATGGCGGCACATCAAGGAATTGTAATTGTCCAAGTGGTCTAATGGATCAGACATCCCATCAAACACGTCAACAGACGGCATCTTGAACTTAGGGGAAAAGGTACAGCCATGATGGTTGGAACGAAAGGTGAAAGGTGTACCAGTTTTTTGAACGAGGTCTTCTAGGGTAAAGGGCGTCTTACCCCTCATCGCTTCCATCACATTGTTGGGTTGCGCTTTCACCTCCCGTATCTATTCATCCTAGGCAATTGACATCTCTGATGGCTCTCCTTTTTCGGGTGCAGTCGCCCTAGAACTTGTTGTGCCCAATTTCGGGGATGAGGAAGATTAACTCCACTGGCTACCTCCTCTTTGTCCCTTCGCTGCGGGTCACGGGCCTCATTGCCGCCCTCAACATGTTGTAGGTGGGCGAAATGGCCCCCTGGTTTCAAAACTCGGCGAGGTGGGATGGCATTCTTCTCTCAATCCCTCTAATGTTGCAACAACTCCTGATTCTATTAAACTAATTGGAAAATGCCTTGCGTGAAATGGAGTTGTTCCTAGACGGGGCCATCATCTCCCCGCGGTTGGGGATGCTGAATAGTTGTTTCCTGGTTAATGTCATCGGCCATTGATCTGGTTTTCTCCATCCATGGCAGAATACACCACCCAAAAATAAAAAAGGATTCCCACATACGGCACCAAATGATGGTATTTCCCCGATGATGGGCCTTAAATCCACTGGTCCGACCTGAAATAGAAGAAAAGAACCATTAGAAAAAAGGGATAGGAGTTTCCTTTGGCGAGCCCTCTCCGATGGTCAAGTTAAAACTCCAATAAAGTAACCCTCAAGCTAACCTTAAATCTCACTATACTCAATTTCCAGTTCTAAAATACGTATCATTTTTCTATTTGGTTACCCTCTTTATAGATTTGTTAAGCCATGTGGCCAACAAACCACGTGGAGACAATTATAACAGAATTTGAAAGGATCTGGGATCATTCCATGCGCCTTCTGCCTTACTCGCCTCCTGATTAAGAGATACGGCTGATCAGCCGTGTTCCTTTCTACCAGCATTGCCCTGGGCTACTTCACCCCGGGCCCTAGTAAAGTTGTACTAGGCTTTCTCAAGCTAGGCCTTGGGCTTCGCACATTGCCCCATCATGTATCATACTTTATATAATTTTCTAGCTTACTATATTTCAATTCCCATTCCATTTTATACTAGCAATGACAACTATATAATTATTATATTCAACTATATACAAAGACAATATTGTTCAATTTACACAAAAAATAAAAAAATTTCTTTATCCAATCAACTAATTTCGAAAAAGTTGTCTTAAAATCTAATTTATCAAAACTTACATCAAACTCAATTTTACTTTTTGACTAAAAAAACCCCCTAAAAAACTTTCAATGTTTATTTCCTACATTTTTTTTCACCTATACACTCAGCCAATCACAAAATCTAATTAGATCCCTATATAAAGTCCTCGTTTGGTGCAAAGTTTAAAGCTGACTAAAAAAGTTTTTTGGCTTAAAAATTTAAAGAAAATCTTGCTTATTTTTTTTGGCCGCTTTCACTTTTTAACTACTTTTTTTTAAATATCTTTTTACTTAAGATAACTTCTAATCTCTTTTTTTTTTATCAACCAAAATATTTTTATATATAAACAAAAAGTCATAATATTTATTTAATATACACATTTATTTTTTATTAAATTATATTTTTATAGCTTACTCATCAAGGTCTATCAAACAAAGATTTATTTGGAATATTTAAAATATTTAACTTTTTAGAGGTTTAGTAATTTTAAAATAAAAAATTAAATTATTAAGAATAATTTCCTTAGAAGAGCTTTTTTAGTTTTTTTGTTAAAATATTTAATATGTACTTATTTATATTTTTAAATTAAAGAATTTAAGATAACAATACGATTTGTTTGTCTTTAGAAATAGAATTAATTTTTTCATTATGAATATTATAGTTACTTTATTCTAAAAAATTTAATTATTTAGAATGTCTATAAAATTTATTTCTTGAAAATGAAATAAAAAATAACATTTTATAGAAAAATTCAAATAATATAATTTAAAACCTAACTTTTTTCATAAAATTCTAACTTTTTATAAATAAGCTTACTTTTTATTAAAAAAAAAACTTAAAAATTAAAAGGGAAAAAGAAAGGATGGCTAAGGGAGGTGGGGTTTGTCTTTACTGTAAAAAGGTCGATTGGAAGCGAGCAATGACATGGAAGTATTAAGGTGTAAAGGTCTGTGGGGTCGGGTTTGATGGAAAAGGAGTTATGCTTTTCTCCCGCCCTGTTATAGATAGATTGAAGAGATTCAGTTAGATCTTTTTTAGATTTAAAATAAAAATATTTTTATAATTTAAATTATTTATTTTATTATTTTTAATTTATATATTATTATAAAAAAATTAAATTAATTAAATATTATTAATTATCAAATCAAATCATTCTGTGTTAATAAAATAAATAATAAAATAGACATTACAACTTATTTTTATTAACGCAAATATAATTTGTTAAAATATTTAACGATATCCGATCAATTTAATTTTTTATACTAATAATATATAAACTAAAAATATTAAAATAAATAATTCAAATAATAAAAATATATATATTTTAAACCAAAAAAAAGGTAAAATTAGACCTCTCCAATCTATAACATAACTAATGAGAAGCTTTACCCAAAAAAAAAAACGCAATAAACTGCTAAAGTAATGTTTTGTTTAGTGAATTTTATTTTATATTTTAAACGGTAATATTTATAAATTTTTCTCGTTACCTAAAATTTAAAAATTTAAAAAATAATTAAAAAATAAAAAATTCATATAAAGCAAAAAAAGTTAGTTTAGATTTTTTTGAATAATTTTTTTCAACTTTAAAACTCGTTTTTTCATCAGAAATTAAAAAATAATAATTTTTTTAAAAATAAAATACAGAAGTTTAGAAAGAATAACCTCCCCCAATAAAAATAAACTTTTAAAAAACTATCACAAACAATGGCTAAGCAGCTTTCTCTTTCCCCTCTTCATCTCTCTCAGCATTTTTCTGCATTTTTCTGCGTCAGTACAAAACAAGTGGCGCTTTCCTTTGTGATCAGACTTCAGAGATACAAAATTATATGCGTTGGAAAGGATGACCAACCCAAAAGACCTCCTTATCCCAACCACCCCCACTTTCTTTTCTCTCACATAATTAATGCATTTGTGTACGGATGCATCATCCTGTCTGGCTAGTTTTAATTTTTTATCGTTAGTAATTATTTTTATTTTTAATTTTTTTTAAAAATTTGTTAACAATCTTAAAAATAAAAAAATAATTTTTTAAATACTTACTAAAAATAAAAAATAAAAAATAACAATAAAGAGCGAGAATAATCATCTTTTGTTGTTTCTGTTGGGTTTTTGTTATGTATAGATTTTCTATACATTCAAGCTCATTTAGTTAAAAGTTATTGAAAAAGTAAAAAGTTAATCAAAAGTTAATCAAACAGCCCAGAAATGTATTGCCCTAATTTTGTAACAATAAAAATTTGAGTAATTTAAAAAATGCAAGAAAATATTTTAAAGCTCAAGAATCAAAGTCCTTCGCATGAAACTTCTCAAAAACAGTCCGTTTATGTTTTTCCAAAAATACCCCAAAAGCATTTAACGAAATTCCTAATTTTGAATAAAATTTAATAAAAAGCCACTCAGTAGAGTTCGCTCCAACGTTAAAAAGGCACCAAATTTCCTCACCCTTGAAACATAGTTTTAAATAGGTAAATTTTTGAAATAAAACATATATTTGATAGTGAAATAATCACTTTGGATCCAAAAATCTAGCATCAAATCTTCAAGATCACCAGATAACATTAAAAAATAAGGAATTTAACCTATCAAACGAGCCCAACGCCCTCATATATATACAATTCATGAGGTTATGGTCTTAAAACCTTACAACACGAGTGAGTTAAACCAAAATATATTAACCCAATAGCTCAAAAAACAAGAATTACATTTTCAATTTTAATTATCAAAAGATGCAATCAAAGAATATGTAATTCTATCAACTACTCAAAAAAAGTTCTGCGATCATCCATCTTACTTCAACACTTTCTTTCTTTTATCACCTGAAATATTGTCAAAAAATATGAACCGAGGCTCATAGAAAAAAGACTAACAACGAACATATGTATGACCTACGAAGATGGTTATTCGGGATGTAATATATAAATTTCTCCAAAATCAATTCTATTTATTCCAGATAAAGCTCCCGTCACATAACCGAGTTTTCAAGTAAAGGTTATAGTTCAAAGTTCAATGATTTGATTAAGCTAACTATTATGATCAGTCACCACACCGTGGACCAACCAACCCAATATGTTCCATAATTCATAGCTATTCATTTCACCCAGAGTGATTTGCTAACCCAATTCATTCAATGATTTAATTAATTACCAAAGCCAGGCGACGCCTATAGACCTAAGCGTATTTATCGCTACCGGGCCACGCAAAATCTAAGAAATAAATACCTATTCTATAGCCCGATACGGAAAGCACACATTTTTTATTTTTTTCGAAAACATCAAAGGGTGGGCCTACCTTACATTGCGCAAGTTTTCAGCCTTTCACCAAGATGCAATTCAATGGAAAACTTAATCATTTAATTCGATCGCATAGTACTTTAATTATATCATGTTCATTAGTAACCAATACGAGTCCGGTCCAACCTGGTTACTCTTGCCAAACCCACACCATTGCGGTTCTAATTCCAACCATCACATAAATTCTCATAAATCATATTTTCGAATATAAAGGCTCAAAGCCCCCAATTCGACACTTTCACACGATTCAAATTTGACGAGTTGTCGATTTTGCATCAAAACTGTAACCCATTACCCACTAATTTTCACATATCATTCAAAACATGGAATATAGATGCAATAGGTTAATACAACCCGAATTTATTCAATAGTTTCATTAATTTCAACATACGGGTCCCTGAACCCTAAAAGCCCTAAATTTTATGATTTTGGTTCAAACCTAAACCTTAGCCTTACATTTTTTAACCTGATCATATTCAACGATAATAAGAAGGCAAAATCATGCTAAATCATCCGTAGTTCCAAGATTTAACATTCTTTAACACAAAACCCTAACCTATGGCTCAAAAACACCATTTTTATGCATTTATGCTCACAAAATCAAAAAAACACAACTCGTATCACATAGATATTCAAGGATAGTCATAGATTCTACCTCTTTAAAGCTCTAGCACTAAGAAAACACCTCTAGCAAGCTCCAATCACAGTAATCTCCAATCGAGTGGTGAGAAAGAAGCCTCCAACGCCAAGCTCGAGCCTCCAACGAGTATTCCATCAAGAGAGGAGTAAGGAATCACCAATAAGAGGAGCAAGGAATTACCAACAAGAGAAGCAAAGAGAGCTCAAGAACCCTCTAAACCAAACCCTAGCTCTCAACCTCTATTTTAGAGAGAGAGAGAGAGAGAAAATAAAAGAATGAGAGAAAAAGAGCCAACCCGTGACTTTAAAAAGTCTGTTTGTCGACAATTCGCTCAAGCAAACCCCCCCACCGCTCGAGCAATCCCCACTTACCTGAACTCTAGCTGGGTGAAAACCTAAACAAAAGAATGCAAACCAACCCAAAACATAATCCAAACACCTCGCAATGCCGTTCTCATGCATTGATAAACATTCAGTCATTGGTAGCAACGTTAACATGCTCAAGTTTTAATTCTTACACATGATTTATATATTTAATCGTTTTCCACCACGTTTATCATAACTCATTTTTACTAATTCTAGAAAATAACAAAGAACCGAGTCCTTATAACCTCCCCCACTTAGGAGATTTCGTCTCTAAAATTACACATACATCAAGGACCAAACAACTCGGGTTAATTTTTACGAACTTCTGATTCTTGCTCCCACGTGGCTTCTGCAAAGTCGTGGTGAAGCCATAAAACTTTTATGTAGGTGATAGTTCTACCCCTTAGGACTTGCTCTTTGGTGTCGAGAACTCTCACTATCTCTTCTTGTAGGTAACATCGTCCTCTACTTTCAACTCTGTCCAATCCAAAACACGAGATGGGTCCAGCTCATATTTGCGCAACATGGATACATGAAAAACGTTATGCACGGAGGCTAACTTTGGTGGCAAGGCAAGGCGACAGGCCACCTCTCCATCCTATTAAGTATCTCAAATGACCCAATGAAATGTGGCGATAATTTTCCACTTTTTCAAAATCTCATTAAACCCTTCTGTGATTAGACCTTTAAGAATTCGTGGTCTCCCACCTCAAACGCTAATGGTCTCCTCCTTCTGTCTGCATAGCTCTTCTGACAATTTTGAGTGGTCACTAAACGTTTACAGATCGTGATGATCTTTTTTGTGATTTTGCGGACAAGCTCAGGTCCTAACACAGCTATCTCGCAAACGTCGGTCTAACACACGGGTGACTTACAAGGTCTACCATACAATGCCTTATAAGGTGCCATCTCAATTCTTGAATGGTAACTGTTATTGTAGGCAAACTCCACAAATGGTAAATGGACCTCCCAAGACCCGCGAAGGTCTAGAACACATGATCGTAACATATCTTCGAGTATCTAAATGGTGCACTCTAATTGGCCATCCGTCTATGGATGAAAAGTAGTACTAAGAAGTAGGCTCGTCTGTTAGGATTATATACTAAAAATCATAAATTTTATTTGGTTTTAGTATTTAATTTTTGTTAGATCAAGGCAACCCAAGAGGGGGTGAATTGGATTTTAAAAAGATAATAACAATTCTTAAAACTTTTTGGAAACCCTTTTAATAGGGCAAACAAATATAGCAAGATAATCAAATATTAAAGCAATGCAAACATTAAAGAGGTTAAAGATAGAGAAAATGAATTAAACACCAAAGATTTATAGTGGTTCAGTTTCTTTCAAACCTACGTCTACTACTCAAGTCTCCCCTTGAGAATTTCTACTATGATAGAATGATTCACGAGTACATTTAAAGTTCTACAATCTCAAGACTTCTATATCCACCAGGATAGGAATATTTACGGGAACATTCAAAAGCTTTACAACAACCTCAAGATGATCCTACGAAAATAATCCATACTTTCTTCTAATCACTCTTGAGCTCTTCATTGATGAGAGTTACTCACTCACTCAAAGGACAAATGGTGACTCACACTTAGATACAATAAATGAAGTGTTTTAATGAGAATCACTCACTCTCTTTACAGAATTGATTGACAATAAATGAAGAGGTAAAAAGAGATGAGATACAGGAGCTGGAGTTATAGCAATAAATGAGAGCTTGAAGAATATGAATTTGCATCAAGTAATAAAATAATGATTGTAGGTCTGTAGAGATTTAAAGGCTGAGAGTAACTCCTTATATAAGTTCTTGAGGATTTATGACCGTTGGAGGTAGGTTAGGGAATTTAATGCAAAAAATTCAACCGTTGAACTCTGCCGCGAATTTAAAGTTTTGTCGCAGGTGTCGACACAAATGATTTTGGGTCGACACAAAATGTCTATGGCATATTCTTCAAGTGGTTGGGTCGACTCTAATCTTTGTTGGGATCAACACAATTTTAGCAATCTTTCTCACCAACACAACTGTGTCAACACATTTGGTTTTGATGTCGACTCAATGGTTCTTCTGATTTTCAGAGAGGGAAATTTGTGTCGACTCATATTACCTTGGTGTCGACACTAAAATTCTACCGGAACCCTTGGGAGCTTTGTGTCAACTCATTTAAACTTTGGTGTCAACTCAAAATTTCTTCAGGTGGGCTTGAGATATTTGTGTTGATTCGTCTTCAATTTATGTCGACTCATGAAATTTTACAGGTGACCTCAGTATTTTTATGTCGACTCATTTTTTACTTTGTCGACTCAAAGTTTCGAATAACAAAAGTGAGGAACCACTTTTGTGTCGACTCAAAAGCATTTGTGTCAACTCTTTTTGAGTGCAGAGAGTTTCAGCTCTTTTGTGTCGACTCAAAATCTATTTGTGCCGACATTAATTTTTGATACCTGAAACATCTTCAACAATATGTTAGGGTGTCAACTCATTTACTTAAAGGTGTGGACAAGCTTAATATCTTCAAGTATTCTTTACATTAAAGTGTTGACTCAATTATCAATTGGGGTCAACACAAAATATTCTCATTCAAGAGTATTCAAGTATTTAATCCATTGAGAGATAAGTCATCTCATAAAGCTAAAAGGCGTTAACTCATTTGTTCAATTGTTGTTAACACAATTTTTTTGAAAATATTAAATATTATCCCTTTTAGAAAATTTATTTTTAGAAAATAAATAATGAAAATCATCAAAATCTAAACAAAAAGCCATTGGGTTAACAATATCTCCTTTTTTTGATGATTACAATAATTGTAACATTTTTTAAAAAATATTTAAAAATATTTTCAACACGGGTTCTTCCCTTATCAATGTCTTAAACAAGATATGTATTCTCAAAAGCTTGGCATACAATCAACAATATAATATTCATTTGTAAAAAGATTTGGAAATGTAATTTAGAAGTATTCTGAATTTATTAAAAATTTATGCATCAAAACAAGTATGTGGAAAGTGATTTTTAAATCCCAACAATCAATCATAGATATATAGAGAGCTATGCTATCAATAGGAATTTCAACATTCACAAACACATAAACATTCATCCATAGAAAGAGGGTATAAAAGAAAGTATGATCATACCATTCAACCATCACAAACAACAACAAAAAGAAATGTATGTTTAACTATACAACTTCTCCTTCAATAATCATAAAAATTACTCAATGATAATTGTTTATAAATGTTTTCTTCATTTCACTTCACTTCTTACCTTACCTTACTTTCTCTCTCCCCCTTTCAAATCATCCAAAGAGGTGTAGTCACTGGTTGCCCATGAATTGCTTGAATTTCTTCTTAGCTTCTTGTTTGTGTCGTCTCTCAGAGGCTTTCTTTTTAGAGGAAAAGGCGCGCTTGTCCTTTTTCTCCGCCGCTGCTATAGCATCCAATGTGATAGCAAGGGCTAAGTTAGCTTCACACTTCAGACGTGCAGTTTTTTCTTCATTAGATTCCTTGGCTTTGAATTGTTTTCCCCATGCTTCTTGGAGCCATTTTAGGTGCTCTTCAACCTTGCGAGAGTTGGTGTGAACTGCTGTACTGATACCTTGGTTGTATTCCTTACAGACTTGTTAGAGGATTTCCTTGTTACAGTTGACGATAGAGACAAGGTTGTCATCTATTGTCTTGCACAAAGCTTTCCCACCATCAGTGGCATTCTTGATGTCACAATGTAAGGCACAATTGGTCTTATCAAGGTGTTTCACTTTGTCAGACAAGGAAGAGATGTTGCTATTTAGGTTAAACATATCTTGATCAACTTTAGATTGAATGGTGGACAAAGAAGATGATAAGCTCTGAATCAAAGAAATTACTTTAGAAAGATCAATTGGAGGAGCAAAAGAGGTAGAGCGAATAAATGGAATATTAGAGTGAATAGGAGGAGGAGGAGCATGGGATGGAACATTGGAAGGTCCAGGGGTAGGATTTCTAACATATGGAGGAGTAGGTGAATCAAAATCAACTCGAATCGGAAAAAAATCTTGAGATGCAGAAGGAGTTTGAGAAACTGATGGAGTACCACATTTTGTGGTTCAAACACCTTCAACCTTGGAGATTTGCATATGCTTCAAGATAAAAGCACCATACAAATCGTGCTTGGAGAAGGGGACCAGTTTCTCATCAAATAAATCTACGCCAAAATGGCAAAAGACTTTAGTTAAAAAGATGCCGTGAGAAAGGGAGGAGTTTGATTTGCTGTGGGATTGCAACATATCAAAAATGAAAAGAAAACCTAGGTTTAACTTTTTCTGTTCCAAGATGCACCGCATGATAAAAATGTACATATAAGAAGCATTGCCAAATTTGCCCATCTGAGAGAGTTTGCTTCTAGGGATTTGGATGGGTCAATCTCTTCAACTTCAAAATTTTGACAAACGGCATCATGAAATGAAAATCCCTTGATGTCAATAGATCTTTTGTTGCAAGGAACAAAAATGTCTCCCACAATAATGCAAAGAATCTCATTGAGAATGGAAGGGGTCAAATGTATCTCTGTACCATTCACCCAAGTGATGATAGTAGTGGTTGGAATATATGTGATGTGAATGTGAGCATAGAAAAGTTTTACTAGTTTGGGATAGTGTAGGTCACGGGTTTGTAGTAGTCTCTCCTACCCGAGACTAAAAAAAAGGTCTTTGAACTGCATTTTAATTGAATCAAAGAAAGGGAAATCAATGGATTGTCTAGGGATTACCTTTCGATTGACGAAGGAGGAGAAGTAGAGTTGTTGAAACTTTCAAGATTTGAAACTAACTACCTCCGTCGTCATTGAGGTCATCTTCTTATTTTTTGAAGCCCTAGGGTTCGAAGGGCCGACGTTGCTAGTCTGCTTGCTTCCTTTGCCCATTGTTCTCAGAGCCATTATGAATCGAGGAGAGGGATCGAAAGAGGAGAGAAGATGAAATGGTCGACTCATTTTTGAAAGAAGTGAAAAACGACAGGAGATGAACAAACGTGAGAGAGAGAGAGAGAGAAAATGACGCGACTTGTGGGCTTGGTGCCTCTTATATAGGCATAAAGATTTGTGTCGACACAAATGTCATTTGGGTAAACACTTTTCTTCTTGAGTGTAGGTATCTAAAACAAAAAATTATGTCTACACGTTTTCAAAAGGTGTCGACACTTTCGGCTGTTTGAATCGACACAATTAAGAGTTGGGTCAACCCAAATTTATCGAGAGTTAAACATCAAATTTGAGTTGACACTATATAGAAAGGAGTCGACACTTTGTTGCGCGGTGTCTCTTCTATACAGCTTTGGGTCAACTCAAGTATATATGTGTTGACACTTTTTCAAGAGGTGTCGACACTTTTTACATATCAATGAAGAATATGAAAAGCATTGAAATGTATTAAAAAGACATGATTAGTATGGCATATTGATCATGAATTTGAAGCATATAACATACAAGTTCTTTTCTTATATATCAAATTCTTTCTTCATTTAAAGGATTTGTGAATATGTTTGTAAGTTGGTAATCGGTGCCTATGAATTCAAGTTCAATATTACCTTTTTGCGCATGATCTCTTATAAAATGATGTCTAATCTCAATATGTTTAGTTTTAGAGTGCTGTATTGCGTTGTTAGATATATTTATTGCACTTGTATTATCACATTTTATAGGGATGTGATCTAAACAAAAATTATAGTCCTTTAATTGTTGTTTCATCTAAAGAACTTGTGCACAACAGCTACCAGCTGCTATGTACTCAGCCTCAGCTGTAAATAAGGCTACTGAGTTCTATTTTTTGCTAAACCTAGAGATTAGTAAGTGTCTTACGAATTGACAAGTTTTACTTGTACTTTTCCTATTCACTTTACATCTGGCAAAATCAGCATCCGAATAGCCAAATAACTCAAAGGCTATTCCTCTAGGATAGAATAATCTTAGGTTTTGTGAACCTAGGAGGTATCTAAAGATGCGCTTAACAACGGTCACATGTGATTCCTTAGGGTTAAATTAAAATTTAGCACACATGCATCCACTAAACATGATATTAGGACGGCTAGCAGTTAAATATAATAGAGATCTAATTATACCTCTATAGCGCTTTTCATCTATTGCTATACCATTTTTGTTCTTGTCAAGCTTTGTTGTAGGACACATCGGGGTTCCCATGAATTTTTCTTTTAGCATGTCAAACCTCTTTAATAGGTCCCTTGTGTACTTAGTTTGATTGATGTGGATTCCTTCTTATGTTTGCTTGATTTGAAGTCCAAGGAAATAGCTGAGCTCTCCCATCATACTTATCTCAAATTCTCCCTGCATACACTTAGCAAAGTCCTTACAAAAAGATTCGTTAGTTGCACAAAAAATAATGTCATCTACATAAATTTGGATAACTAACATATCATTTTCTTGAGATTTGATGAAAAGAGTGGTATCAATTTTTTCTTTTAAAAACTCATTTTCAATCAAGAATTTGCTTAGCTTTTCATACTATGCTCTAAGTGCTTGCTTTAAACCATAAAGAGCCTTAGCAAGTTTGTAAATATGATTTGGAAAATCAAGATTTTTAAAGCCAAGAGGTTGTTTCACAAAAACTTCTTCTGAGATAAAACTATTTAAAAAGGCACTTTTAACATTTATTTGATAAAGTTTTAAATTTTCAAAGTATGCAAAAGCAATCAACATCCTAATGGCTTCAAGCCTAGCCATATGAGCAAAAGTGTCATCAAAATCGATACATTTTTCTTGATTGAAATCTTGGACTACCAATCGAGCTTTGTTCTTAAGAACTATTCCATTCTCATCTATTTTGTTCTAAAAACTCATTTTGTACCGATGATAGAGTATTTCTTAGGTCTTGGGACTAAAGTCCAAACTTTATTTTTTTTAAAATTGATTAAGCTCTTCTTGCATAGCCAAGATCCAAAACTCATCGTTTTTGACTTCCTCAAAATATTTTGGTTCAGTATGAAAAAAAAATGCTAGATTACCACAAACATTATGTAGAGAATATCAAGTTTTGATACCTTGAGATGGATCACCAGTGATAAGATCTTTTGGGTGACCATTAGCATACCTCCACCCAGGCAAATCTGAATTTTTAGGATTTGAAGATCTATTAGCCTGTTATACTTCATTTTGTTGAGGATATGAAGCTTCTTCGTGATTTTGTTCTTCTTTTTCTTTGATGAAGATGTTTTCAACACATTTTTCAATGTCAATCAAGTTATCTTCACAAAAATCTTTTGAAGAATTAATGTTAGCTTCATCAAAAATATGTATAGATTTTTCAACAATTAGGGTCCTTTTGTTGAAAACTCTATAAGCTTTGCTAGATAAAGAATATCCTAGAAAAATACCTTTATTAGATTTTGCATTGAACTTGCCCAAAAGTTATTTGTTGTTGTTCAAAACAAAACATTTGCACGTAAAAGCGTAAAAATAGCTGATGTTAGATTTTCTTCCGTTCCATAGCTCATATGGGATTTTCTTGAGAGAAGCTCTTATAATGGCTCTGTTCATGATAAAATAAGCTGTGTTGACAGCCTTGGCCCAAAAGTATCGTGGTAGATTATTTTTACAGAGCATGGTTCTAGCTATTTCCTTCAATGTCCTATTCTTCCTCTCAACAACTCCATTTTGTTGAAAGGTTCTAAGAGCAGAGAAGTTATGGTTAATACCATTTTCATCACAAAACTTTTCAAAATATTTGTCTTCAAATTCTCTACCATGATCACTTCAGATACTTATGATTTTAAAACTCTTTTCATTTTGAACTCTTCGAGATAGTTTTGTACAAGAGGCAAAGGCTTTATCATTATGAGGTAGAAAACGCACCTAAGTGTATATAGAGAAATCATCAACAATAACAAAGGCATATCTCTTGCTACTAGGGCTCAAAGTCCTTGTTGGACCAAATAAGTTCATGTGTAATGGTTGTAAGGGCCTAGAATTTAAAATCTCATTTTTGAAATGAAAAGAACTTCTAACTTGTTTGCCTTGTTGACATAGATCACACACTTTGTTTTTTTCAAATTTGATTGGGGGTAATCCAATCACCAATTTCTTTTTTAAAAGTTTAGAAAGCAAGTTCATGTGTACATGTTTAAGTCTTCTATGCCACAACCAATAATTATCACGCAAGACAGCTAAGCACTTGGTGTCATTTTTGGAAAGGTAATTTAGAGTGAATGTATAAATACTTTTGTGCTACGACCTTCAAAAATAACTTTGTTACTGGTTGAATGTTTAATAACACATTTAACATGATCAAAGACAACATTTTAGTTTTTGTCACAAAATTAGCTTATGCTAAGAAGGTTATGTTTCAAACTATCAACAAGTTAAATGTTTTCAATTGAAGGGGATGAAATTTTACCGATACAACCGATTCCTATGATTTACCCTTTGCTATTGTTTCCAAATGTTACAAATTCACCATATTTTGGTTTGAGGGATGCAAACATAGATTGATCGCCTGTCATGTATCTTGAGCAAGTGCTATCAAGGTACCACATCCTCTCATTGAGTGAGGACTTGAAACATAGCTACAAGGAGAATCAATTTCTAATTTTTGGTACCCAAATTTTCTTAAGTCCTTTGGAGTTAGTTCCTTAAGGATGTGTTCTCTTAGGAACCCAAACCTTTTTGACAAGTAGATCATAAGATTTTCTATGTGGACAACGTGTGACAGTGTGTCCATGTTCATAGCAATAAAAATAAGTAGCATTTGTATGATTAGAAGATGTTTTGACAAATAGATTGCTTAAGAACTTTTGTTTCTTCTTTGGTCTATACCCAATCCCGGCTTTGTCGAAAACACATTTTTGAATGTCGAGGAGTTTATCTAAGTTGTTCTTTCCTTGAGTGAACTTGTAAACAGTTTTGGTAAGATTTTCAACATTTTCAATCAAAACTTTGTTTTCATCTTTCAAAATAGAAACTTGTTTTGTTAAAGCAAGTTTTTTTATTTTTTAAAGTTTCAATTTTACTTGAGGAGAAAAAAACTAATTTATCTAAAATAGAGTTCTTAGCATCCATTCTTTTTAATTCATCATGCATATCTTCAAATGTATTTTGTAATTCAATAAGAGAGAAAGAGTCATAGGTTATCTCATCATCTTTTTCTATATCAAGTTTTTCATTATCTTCAAATGTATTTTCTAATTCATTAAGAGAGAAAGAGTCTGGGAACTTATAGAACCACCCAAATGGATACAATCCATTAGATGCAAGTGAATTTACAAGAGAAAGAGAGGAGCAGATAGGAAGGTAAAAACCTTCATAGCTAGGCTTGTTACAAAAGGGTTTACTCAGAAAGAAGGGATCGATTATGAGGAAACTTTTTTCCGGTAGCCATACTTAAGTTTATCCAGATTCTTTTATCCATTGCTGCTTATTTCGATTTTGAAATTTGGCAAATGGATGTCAAGACAGCTACATAATATTTTTTGAGACTTGATGGAAAGAGTGGTATCAATTTTTGTTATCATCCTTGTCGTCCATCTTGATATTTATCTCGTGATTCATGAGAGATCCAAGAAGTTCTTCCAGGCTGAGGGTGTTGAGGTTTTTAGCTTCTTGGATAGTTATGACCTTAGCTTTCCAGTTCTTGGGCATGCACCTAAGAATTTTCCTCACCATTTCTACGTTAGAATAAATCTTGCCAAGAGATTTTAGTCCATTAATAAAATCAGTAAAGCATGTAAACATGTCTAAAATGATTTCATCATACTTCAACTTGAATAATTCATAATTATGTACAAGCATGCTTATTTTGGACACCTTTACTTGGTTAGTACCATCATGGATAACTTTAAGTCTGTCCTATATTTTTATTGTGGTGTCACATGTAGAGATTCCATTGAACTCATTGACGTCAAGTGAGCAATATAGAAGATTCATGGCTTTGGCATTCTTTTGAATCTCTCAAATGTCATTTTTGGTCCGTTCATTTTTTGGTTTAGGAACGATTGTTCTTTCAATGATTATGGTAGGTCTTGTAGGTCTAATAATGATAACCCTCCAAATGTCGTAGTAATATATATTCTTATTCTAACTTTTCAATAATTGTAATTTGTTTTATTGAACAAGGGAGGTCTATTGGTTAACTGACCCTTAGATTGGATAGGTCCGATGTTGGTTGCCATATAAACTCTTAGACTGTTAAGTAAAAAATAAGAGCCAAAACTCTGATACCAATTGTTAGATCAAGGAAACCCAAGAAGGGGGTAAATTACGTCTTAGAAAGATAATAACAATTTTTAAAATCTTTTTAAAAACCTTTTAATAGTGCAAACAAATACAGCAAGGTAATCAAAGATTAAAGCAATGCAAATATTAAAGAGGATAGAGATAGAGAGAATGAACCAGAAACCAAAGATTTATGGTGGTTCGGCTTCTTCCAAGCCTGCGTCCACTCCTCAAATCTCTCCTTGAGAATTTCCACCATGACAGAATGCTTCATGGGTGCATTCAAAACCTTACAACCTCAAGACTTTCCTTGAGAATATCCACTAAGAAAGTAATGTTTACGGGCACATTCAAAAGCCTTATAACAACCTCAAGATGATCCTATGAAAATAACCACTATTTTCTTATAATCACTCTTGAGCTCTTCTTTGATGAGATTTACTCTCTCACTCAAAGGACAAAGTGTGACTTACCTTTGGATACAATGAATGAAGTGTTTCAATGAGAATCACTCACTGTCTTTACAGAATTGATTGGCAATAAATGAAGAGGTAAAGAGAGATAAAATACAAGAGTTAGAGTTACAACAATAAATGAGAGTTTAAAGAATATGACTTTGAATTAAGGAATAGAACAGTGATTGTAGGTCTCTAGAGGTTTAAAAGCTAAGGAGTAACTTCTTATATAAACTCTTGAGGATTCATGACCATTGAAGGTAGGTGAGGGAATTTAATGCCAACAATCCAACCGTTAAACTCTGTCGCGAATTTAAATTTCCGTTGTAGGTGTCGACACAAATGCTTTTGGGTCGATACAAAATGTCTAGGGCATGATTTTTCAAGTGGATGGGTCGACTCTTCTCTTTAGAGGGGTCGACACAATTTCAGCAATCTTTCTCACCAACACAACGATATCGAAACATTTGGTTTTGGTATCGACTCAATGGTTCTTCAGATTTCCAGAGAGGGCAATTTGTGTCGACTTATATTGCCTTGGTGTCGACACTAAAATTTTACAAGAACCCTTGAGAGATTTTTGTCGACTCTTTTGAACTTTGGTGTCGACTCAAAATTTCTTCAGGTGGGTTCGGGATATTTGTGTCGAGCCGTCTTTAATTTGTGTCGACTCACGAAATTCTGCGGTAGCCGTAATACTTTTGTGTCGACTCATTTTCCATTTGTGTTAACTCAAAGTTTCGGATAACAAAAGTGCAGAACCACTTTTGTGTCGACTCAAAAGCATTTGTGTTGACTCTTTTTGAGTGCAGAGACCTTCGGATCTTCTGTGTGTCAACATTAATTTTTTATACCTAAAACATCTTTAACAGATATGTTATGGTGTCAACTCATTTGCTCAAAAGTGTTGACACACTTGATATCTTCAAGTATTTTTTACCTTAAAGTATTAACTCAATTATCAATTGGGGTCAACACAAAATATTCTCATTCAAAAATACTCAAGTGTTTAATCCATTGATAGATGAGTCATCTCATAAAGCTAAAAGGTGTCAACTTATTTGTTCAATTTGTGTTAACATAATTTTTTAAAAAATATTAAATATTTTCCTTTTAAGAAAATTTATTCTTAGAAAATGAATTATGAAAATTATCAAAATTTAAATAAAATGCCCTTAGGCTAACAATTGTATTTTTAATAAAATTATTTTTTCATTTTATGAGAATCTTAATGAATAATAAATGCAATATCACTCCTTTAATTCTATGCATAGATGTCTTTTATTCTGTATAATATTTAATTTGGTGTGTAGAGTACGATTTGCACACAGAAAATTAGATTATAGGTTATTGTAGAATATAAGTTTTGTTTATAGTTTAGATAGAATTGGATAAACTATCGGTACTGTCACGCCCCGAAACCCCGAGTCACGTGAACTCCACTTAATAACCCACCGTTACCGAATCACTAAGGAGACTTTTCTTTAAAACCCTATTTATGATTTGAACCTCCTTTAAAGAAAGACACAAAAATGTAATTTGTTTAAAAAAAATTTCTTTCCTAAACTTCAAATATATTCTAAGTATAAAAATTAAAAATTTGGGCAGACTCTCCTCTATTTTTCGGACTATCCTAAATTTCCTGTAAACCTGTTAAACTCAAATCACAATATATACTCAGGTACTGCCTGGATCTCAAGTCCCAAACTCTAATTAAGCTAACCATATAGATTAATCCAACCATGCATCAATATACTACATTCAATCCAAGAATTGAATCATATATCCTAATCTCCTTTAAATCACAACTCATTATCCTACCATTCATGTTACCTTCATGTAAATAGATTCCCAGCTCATCATATTTACATTAAAAAATCAATCTTTTCCGTCAAAACTTTTAAAATAATCACTACAATTTCCTCATGCATAGTAATACAAATTTTTATATAAATGAAAAGTTGGAACATAAATTACTATCTTCAAGTCTTCATAAAAATCAACTTCAAGCCACGTCTCATCCTTTACGCTTAGACTTGTAAAATGTTTGGAACAACAAACATGAGCTGAAGCTCGTAGGATAAAGAGTAATAAAGTGCAATGCATGATTTGTGAGGAGTGGATGGGCAAGATATTATGCAATCACTTTTATTTATTTATTTTATTTATTTCTAAATTCACATACACATACAGTTTGTATAAATTTCAAAGATAATATAAATTCATTTAGATTTCCTGGCTTTAAATTTTCTTAAACTCATCCACTTACTTTGTCTGTTAATTATTCCCACGTTATAGTATCATTAAACTCGCTTCAACGTCTTAATTTATCAATTAAAATTTCATTTCGATTCATTCTTTTCTTTCTCATTAGTCACATTCATCTTTCGTTATCTCTCTTTTCAATTTATCCATCTGTTATTCACATTTTCGTTCTATTCCATTAATCCCATATTAAACCGACCTCGGGTGTAGCTTATAGAAATCCCTCTTTATTCCCACAATAGGCTACGCGAAGCCATTGGGTAATAGATAACTCTATAACTCACCACGACAACCGCCTTTTTCGGTTTCCCTGAGGAACACCGACGGGTAGGCCCATACACACCTTTTCGGGGACTAACCCGATGGGTAGGGCACCCTACTTGCGCAAGTTTTCGATCTTTCACCGCGGAGCAAGTCAAGCCCAACTTATCACATATATATCAACCATCCTCAGTTCAATATTCGATTAACATCATTATTCATCAATCACCAGGAGTCCACCTCCCCAATTCTATTTCAAATCATGTTTCATGTATCACCATTAATCACAATTCTCACATATATCCATATAACCATTCACACATCAATTTCTCATTTGATTTTTATATTTAGTTTAACATGTAAAATCTCAAATATAAATTCATCGTGGTCTTCTTTCCATCAATTAATTTCAAATCATTTTATTTTAGTCACTTATTTAATCACCAACTCTTAGTTCCTTCAATCAAAAACTTTAAACTAATGTTCACGAATTCCATTTCAACAATTTACACAATTACATTGTCACTTCCCCTTAACTTTCCAAGTATTGTCATTTGGATTCAACCTGACTTTTAAATTACAAACTACCTAATCATGAGGTTCAAATTACACTAGAAATATGATAGTATCTAAAATATCCACAAGGTCATAATTTAGAACCAAACTCAATATTCAAACTTTTAAAGAAAATTTGGTGTTTCTAAGATTCAATCATTAATTCATCATTTTGTTTCATTTCAACAATGGAGCGAGAATAGTCCAAGAGTTTGTCATATTATCACAATTGTCCAAATTCTTCAATTTGATTGTCAAGTTAACTCAGGATTCACAAATCAACATATTATATAATTTTAATCTATTCTAATTCCGTCTTATTATTCAATCTTAGCATTACTTTCACTTCTTCAAACCTTTAAAGTTCCCTACCAAATCTTAAGCTTAAGCTCTCCATCTTCAAATAATTTCATTATAAAGTGATCCAATTTGGTTAATCATTAAAAATGTTTAAAACCAACCATTGGCTTAACTTTCTTAAAACTCAAGCTCTATTCCAATTTAAATTATGATTTTTAGGTAGAAATCCACATACCCTTATCTTAGATTACAGATTTAAACTCAAGTCACAAATCTCATAACCTTAGCCTTTTTTTTATTTAACCTCAATTCCTTGACTCTCACTCCAAACTCTGAGATTTTACTCTTTAGGTTCATCACACTCACCCTAAGAACCTCCATTAGCTCATTTTTCTTCAAGTCATAATTCTTTGATTATTAATCAATTCCTCAACACGAATTGGCACCCTAAGTAAGAATGTGTAATTAATTTATTCATTCTAAGCTAAGAACTTAATTCAAAGGCTCAAACTCACTCAATCAACCCTTGAACTAATTTAAAGTTCATTAACCCACACATTTAATGAATTCTCTCATTTTATATAATCCATTGAAGAATTAAAACCCAACTATTATATGAGTCGGCCATTATTTGGGTTTTAAACTCGCTACTAATTGACTTCATCTCCATGAGATTTATATTTTTGAGATAACACATCTAGGTTCTATATTCTAGTTCTTTTTAAGTTTCAAGTTAAAATAACTAAGTCATCCCTCCATCCACAATTTCATATAATTCATCCACTTCTCTAAATGCTCAAATCCTCTTCTTTCATCACAATTTCCCTGCGAATAAGTTAATTACACCAACACTAACTAGGGTTTTTGTTAAATCTTCCAAATCCTTAGGGTTTTGATGGATTATCAACTAAAATCATCACAAATCATCTCAAAACACCAAGATTAGTCAAGATCCTACCTGGTTGAGCCCAAAAAACCTTCAATTTATGCCGACACAATTGAACCTTAACCTTTCAGCCGAAATGGGGTTTCAGCTCCTTGATAGCTCTCACACGTTGGTCTTGCTATTTAGCTCCTGATGTTCCTCTTAGAGTCTCCAATTTGTTGCCTAGTTTCACCAATTTTTGAAACTGCGTTGGCTGTGAAGCTCAAAACTCAATAGCAATGGCGGACAGAACAGAGGAGAAGATGTATGAAGCAACGTAGAACTGGGGGTCTTGGCTTCCCATATCAGAACCAAAATAGAAGAGGAAGAAGGTGACTGCGGCGGCACCCAATAGAGAGGTTTCGGTCAATGGTGATGATGACGCCAGCATCGACGACGATGGTGGAGGCCAGAGGTTGGTGCTTTGGTGGAGGTGGCACGACTGCTATGTGGCGAGGGTGGTTGCGGCTCATGCTTTTATCTTCTCTCTGTGTCTCTCCCTCGATCTCTCTCGATCTCTCTTTCTTTTTCTACATTTTTCCCGAAGCTTCTCAGCTTCAGCTGAGAGGCATTTCCGTTTCCTTCTTCTTTTTTTTTGTTGTGTAAACTTGATTTAATTTACCTATTTTATAATTTTTTATACCATCAACCTTCTAATTTAACCTCAAATTGATTTTATTTAATTCTAATTTATATTATTAAATTTTTGAACCCCTCCAAATATAAATCACAAATTATCCCCAAAACTTTTAATTACGTTAAAATAATTAATCAACCAAATAAAAACGTACTTGGTCACTACAGGTACGACTGTAGCACAGAGTTTTAATAGATCTATCTTAGTTACGGAGAGCAGATAATAGTATCCTCTATTATTCCGAATCGCTGTATAAGTACACTTTGTGTGTATTGGATAAGTCCATATTGGGGTAATTAATTTTATACTGACTATATAAATTAATTCATACCCCAAAGTTATTATGAGTGTTTATGCTCTTAATTCTAAAATAATTATTATTTGTGTATATTTAATAGTTGTTATTTTGTTTCATTAGAGGGTGTGATCTTTTATGGGTCAATAGTCCCAGTGAGTTAGATCGCAGTATTAATTATATTGTAAATATTAATTATTAATGGAATTCACGTTCCAATTATTCGGGATTGACGATATTCCCTTAAGAAAACTTATAATTTTTTATCAAGCCAAACCTTATAGGTGGATTTAATTATCTACCAGTCAAATAAGTTAAGCGGAAGGGCTTAAGAAATTTTAAAGACGTCGATTAAATTAAATATTTAGTAATTAAATTTAATTGACGGGTATTGAGAATCTTAACGTGGAGAGATGAGATAAGCATTTAATAACAAGAGAGCAATGCAATTAGGTCTTGAGATTATGGCTAAAAGTACAGTTATAATTCTTTAGTAGTATAAACAGTAATTTAGTGTTGTATAAAAATTATAGAAACCGCTGCAAGATTTTCATAATTACAAAAATCGTTGAGAGGATTGCATATTTTCAGAAACCGCTGGAAGGTTATCTGGGTCATACTAGAAGTTTATATTATAATTACTCCACAGGTGCCTACTCTAGCCTATAAATATGCGGGTAGGGTGAACCAAATTCAAAAGTTATCTTTCAAGACTAAGGTTCCCCAGGTTCTGCTAGTACCAGTTCTCAAAAGATCGTAACCTACACTACGTTCAGGAATCACATTGGGAATATAGTAGAATGTCTATTCGGAGTTTTAACTCGAAGAATCAAAGTTCGTAGTTGAAGAAACGACTGAACGTTATTCATCTAAATTAGCTGTGTTGGCACGGGTTTTTATTTTGATCATTCAACGTCAATATTTTTTTATATAGAGCCTATTTCAGCAATTGTTCGTCCAAATTTTATTTTTTGAAAAATCGTACACAAATTAATGATCTTGGCAGTTTAGCTCCAACATTGTACCCATACCTGACTACAAACTCTGCAAAAATTGGGATGTGAAACGAGGATTTCAGTTTGAGTGCTTATACTCTTAATCCCAAAATAAAATCCATGGTAATATTTTCCTACCCCATGGTTATTATGAGTGCTTATATTCTTAATCTTGAAATAATTATTATTTGCGTATATTTAATATTCGTTATTTTGATTTATTAGAGGGGGTGCGATCTTTTATGAGTCAATAGTCCCGGTAAGTTAGATAACGATATTATTTATATGATGAATATTAATTATTGACGAAATCTACATCTCGATTGTTCGGGATTGACGATACTCTCTTAAGAAAGCTTTTAAGTTTTGACCAGGTCAAACCCTATAGGTGAATTTAACTATTCGACAATCAAATAAGTTAAGAAGAAGGACTTAAGAAATTTTAAAGATGCCGATTAATTTAAATTGTCAGTAATTAAATTTAATTGGCAGGTATCGAAAATCTTAACGTGGGAGAGATGAGTTAAGCATTTAATAACAGGAGCTTAATGCAATTTCGTCTTGAGATTATGGTTAGAAGTACAATTATAGTTCTTTAGTAGTATGAACTATAATTTAGTATTTTATAAAAATTACAAAAACTGCTGCAAGGTTTACGTAATTGTAGAAATCGCTAAAAGGGTATCTGGGTCACACTAGAAGTCTATGTCATAATTACTCTACAAGTCTCTGTTATAGTTTATAAATATGCAGGTAGGCTGAACCAAATTCAAAACTTATCTTTCATGACTAAAGTTGTCCATGTACTGCCGGTACCATTTCTCGAAAGATCGTAGCCCACACTACGTTTGTGAATTGCATCGGTAATATGGTAAAAGGTTTGTTCGGAGCTTCAACTGGTAGAATCAAAGTTTATAGTTGAAGAAACGACCGAAATGTATTCATCTAAATTAACTGTGGTGGTGCGGGTTTTTATTTTGATCGTTCGATATCAATTTTTTTTATCTAGAGCCTGTTTTTGCAATTGCTCTTCCAGCTTTTATTTTTTGAAAAATCATATACAAATCAATGATTTTGGCAATTTGTCTCCAACAATTGGTATTAAAGACGTTTTAATTTTGTTTACGATTAATCGAGGGGTCGGGTAGATTTAGAACTGTACAAACTTTATTTTGCAAGTGTTCTAATCTCGATTTTTTGATTGTCATTATTTTCATATTTGATTAAATACATGGATAATTATTATTATTTATTTTTAATCACGAGGGTTGATCTTGATAGTTTAAATTTTTTTAATTCAAATGTGAGCATTCAGGACATAGGTTTTTGATGTAAAAGTTCTTATTTATTTTTAAATATTATTTAGAATATTTAAGAATATGTTTGAATATCTAAGAATATGAAGAACAGACAGTGGCATAACCGACGGCATCAGGGGTGGTTTCAGGTGGTTTGGGCTACGGATCACAGTGGTTTGTCCATGGTCTTGCTACTAATTTTTTTGGTAAATTTCTGTAGGTTTTATGTATTAAAAATAGAAACAAAATAGGTCTCAAAACAGTCAGAAAAAATCAACAAAAATAGCCACCACTGGCAGCTTTAGCTGTGACGGTTTAGGGCCAGCTTTGGTGGTTTTTTAGGACGATTTTGGGACTAATTTTTGAGAAATTTTTTGGGCATAATACATCAGTAAAAACTAACTATAAAAATAGTCCAAAACAATGAAAAAAATAGGCCGTGGATTGCAGCATTTTAGGCCACAAACATCGATGGTTTCTGACAGTGGCGACGGGCTGTTCAGGACTATTTCTTGAGGCTTTTCGAGACTGTTTTTGGGGTGTTCTTCTAAGCTTCATGTTTCTGGATATCAGTGTTACAAATAGGAGAAAACAAGAGTTCAAACAACCATAGAACGAGGCTCAAACGACAGCAGCAACAAGTGGTTAGGGGTGGCGGCAGTGGAGGCTGTTTGGCTCTCACCGAAAGCTTTTTTCGAGGTGTTTCTCGTTCTGATTTTTTGACAAAAAATAGTATATTTTGTAAACTATTTTTAGAAAAAATGGGGACAAAAATGGAGTTCGGGAGTAGCGGCAAAAGCCGCCAGAAGCGGCGGCATGGTGCGGTGCCGGCGGCGCCTGGTGGCCGACGGTGGTGGATTACTTCGAGGTCTCCCGGTGCTATTTTTTTATGTTATGTAATGACCCAGATAGTGTTGTATTTCTATAATACTGCATATCGAGAAATCCTGATATAAATTGGATGCCGAAAGCTGATTCTAATAAGGATTAAAAGATTACAAGTTAATCTTTGAATAGGAGATTAAAACTCAAAAATATTTTTTTTAATCATAAAATTGGGATATTTATATATATCTTACTTTTATATTTGTTTATACTATGTTGATGATATATATCTGGTTTATACTTCCTGTTTAATTTTAATTAATTCAAAAAACTTGGTTTTAATTAATATTATGTTAAGAAAAATAAGATAAAGTTTTTTTTTAATTAAATGAAAAAACTTAAGATATTTTATTTTTTACAAAATAACACGTTTGAGATGATTTTTTTAAAATTAGATATCTTCAAAAAATGTGAAAATTAATTTTAAATTTTTTTATTAATTAAATGAAAAAAGTTTTAATTTTAATGAATTATTATTTTTCAAAAAATGTGTAACGTAGAAATAATATATTTGAATACCTTTATTCAATACCATAACTGCAAAGCAACGAAAAGCTATGCATTCATTCGTTATTTTATTTGCTACACATTAAAAGAAGAAAAAATAATTTTTCAAATCAGATTCTTTTGGATCGTCTGTACGGAAAGAAATTTTAGAATCTTTTGAATCATGTGTTTTTCAAAATTAATAAATTTATTTTAATTACACATTTTTTTTAACCTTTAAAAATATTTTAAAAATACAAGTAAGTGAGGGAATTTATTCACAAATAAATTCCGCGGTCTCTATCACTAGTTCGTAGGTGATGTAATTAATTGTACATATTGGCAGTAAGGCCCTCCTCCCTATCAGACAAGATTAATTGCATTATTGTAAATACGAACCTTCTTTAGAAATAATTCTAGATAATTGTTAGTATGGATCACTTCTCCATCTGAAGGGTTCTGTAAGGACCTGATACTAGTTTATTTTGTTCCTTCATATTTTCAGTAGAAGAAGAGACGGAATTAAAATTGGGTATGGGTGTTATAGAATTTTTCTCGTTAATGGTTGAATTAATGGCATGTGAAAGTGAAATTGAGATACAAGTAACGAACGATGTGGATATGACTATGTTAATGAATAATTCGGAATATATAAATGTGAGCAAAGATGGAGGTTTGAGTTGAATTTTAAGGAAATTCGCGTGATTCAGGTTCAGGGATCACCGCTCGAGCGGTGGTGATCTGCTCAAGCGGATTATCGGGAAAGGTTTGGAACACTCTCAAACCATGGAGATAATTTGGGAGTTAATATATATAAGAAGAAGAAGAAGAAGAGAAGATAAGAGAGAAAGAGGAAATGGGTCTCTATACCTCTCTCTCACGTGGCTGATA
>JAOTRH010478433.1:0-59864 GCA_034768845.1 Heliamphora exappendiculata
TTTCATTCTCTGTAATTTCAATTCATTGTAATTGTTGAAAGTTAATTAAAGATGTATTTTCTGGATCCCCGAGCATGAATTTATATTGGCGTTGGAAATTCTCCCAACAACTACTATTTGGTAGATAACGGTTAAGTTCAGGTATTGTTCCTTAAGAACTATGGGACGAAATTACAATTTCACAACTTAAAATATTATAAGAATTTCTTTTATAAAAAGATTTGTTTATTTTAATCTAAAAAAATCTAAAATTAAATTGAACTGAAAATAAAATATTTGATTTAGATGAGAAAAGATTTTCTAAGGATTTGTATCTATCCTAGCTAGCATTTTAGTTTAATTCAGATTTTATTTCATTCAATCGACTCAATTTAATCCGGTCACGACTACAAAATTGACACATATTAGCAAGAGAATAAGGTCGAATCCAAACCTAGTATATCCTATTTAGACGAGGCACACATCGTTCCAGTGATTTCGGCACGACCCGTTCTATTCGAACATAAGATATCTCGCATTTGAATAAGAACAAGAATATAAAATTGTTGCATGATCTCATTATTACAATCACAGAATGTAAAAACGAAAACTAAATAATCAAACTAAAAATTCGTTGATCAAACGTCAACGTCTCAAAATTATACAACGAATTGAAATAAAATAAAAAAGAAATATAAATTTAAACTAATCCTAAAATATCGACTAGGGGTTCATCGTTCCTTAGGAAGAAGAAGATCAGCCGATCTTGTTTCAGCTAGAAGCCATGAAGAGTTAAAACAGAACTAATTTTCGAGCCTTCATCTTCGACTCTTCATCACTTCCCGAGCCTCCACACTTTCCTTAACAAGCTTTATAGATCATATTTTATAAGATTTAGAAGTTATCTGAATGATTTCCCCAAGCTTTGTATTTATAAAGTTGATCCACACCCCTTATTGTAGTGCTTTAATCAAACTGTGACTGCTCCGTTCCATCCGGACGCTTCCCCTTTCGTTCGGATGTTTTTGCAACAGTAACTTCTCATTCTGGACGCTTTAATTTACATCCGAACGATATTCATCCTGGTCAATTTTCGTTTGAACTAAATTTTGTAAAAACGCAACAGCGCTGTTGTTCTGAATTTAAACGAGTATAACTCCTTCATCCGAACTCCGAATAAAGTCATTCTTCTGTTCAAATTGAAGTCTCAGAAGTCTACTTTTCAATGGTTCTAGCCTCATATCAAAATTCATTTTGTACAAAAATTTATGACCAAAGTAGTGAAGGCATATCAATTTTCTTTATATATTTTTTGCATATTTTGGTCAAACTTCTTTGAAATATTATTTTCTTAACCGTTGAACCATTTTACTAAATTGCTTAAACTTTGAGTTACTATCACTTATGGTGCCAGGTCTTCGAGTTTCGAGATGTAACTGGAATAACGCTATTTTGATCATTTGGCTTCCACATTGAAATTATTGACATTTTACAGCATTTGATCCATTTTAGCAAATTTTTCACCATATAACTTCTTCTTATACTAATACTAAAACACTACAAAAACATATTAGTAAACACATAATCGAGGCTTAACGAAGCATACTTTGCAGGATTTGATCGGCATTTTTACGCACCGATCACCTTTACTTCGTCCCGTCCCATCTCGTCCCGAGCACCAACCCCAAAATCTTGTCGTGATATTGCCTTAGTATAACAGTTGCACTGCACTCCTACTAGAATTGAACAACTCCTATCTTAATCCCTTCACATTTTATTGACTTTGTATTGGACTGTTAGCTTACATTGTTAAACTATCAACTTTATTTATGATAGACAAACTGTTTGCCAACTCAACTGTAGACTTTGGTTGATACTAATGAAAACCATGGATTAGGAAAATGGAGAATCCATTCCCTGTTAGGGGTGGGTATGGGGCATCCAAAACATTTCCAGTTGGGATTGGGGATGTGGATTGCAAAACCTAGCCTGCCTCACTTTGTTGCCATCCCTATCAATGCACTCTTAACCATTGGATCCAACATTGCACTTAGGATCACCATGAGATGGCACCCGAGTTTTCTTCATAATTCAATCTGCGTTAAGGCCACCTAAGTACACATTTAAACTTTTTCTAAGCCATTGAGAACTAGACTCAACCCATAAGGACTTTTTCCTCGCTGCTAGCGCCACCTCGACCTAGTGGTAGCGACTAAGATTTTTTCCTAAACTTTGCCTCAATAAAGCCGCAATTTTTCAAGCTGTTAAAATTTCCATAGTATATTACATCAATGAGATATGGTAACATCAATATGTCAATATATACAATAACACCTCGTATTGTAAATTAAAAGGCATGTCCCATGCGAGTTTTAAAAATATGATCTCAAATACTGCTATAAGAGAAATAATGAAACAAAAAAAATAGTTATGAAAGATAAAATATGAAAGAAGCCTCAATACATCAAAGGTACAATCTTGAATAAAGGTACAAACCAAATTTGCTGCATATTTCTAAAACATCTAAGGAACAAACAAAGAACAAAGAAAAAGAAAAAACACACTAAAATACTCACTTAAAACCCGTAGAATATTGTCCATCTTAGTTTTCAAATTCTTATATGATTTCACTTAATATAATCATATCTATATTTTTATTTGTAGAAGTATAAAATGACCCCATTTTAAAAGTTCCCTTAGGGCCCCATAATATTTAGCGGCCGACCATGCAAGTGTTGAGAATTAGAACACGATTACTAATCCCGCCCACGATCACCCACTAACACACAATCACGAAATAAATGCGAAGAAGAGAGAAAGAGAGACAGTCACAACACAAAATACAAGTTTTACGTAGTTCGGCAAGTTGTGCCTACGTCCACGGGATCACACACATCACTATTGATTAGAAGTTACAAGAGGGAAGAGAGTTCAGGGAGAGAATTACAGAAGAACAAGCTAAAACATAAACACAACACATTACGGCTGCTGCAACCCTAGCAGCATATATATACTTTCCCGCACAGACCGATCGATCGGTCTATCAAGCGGTCTAACACTGCTATTTGTACTTCACCTTCAAATACTACCGATCAATCGGTCTCACCACCGATCGATCGGTTAACCATTAAAACTGATTTTTCTTTACCAATCTCAACAATTCTCCTACTTGAAGTAAAATCACTCCAAGCCTTGAGAAATCCCATCAACACCAACACCTTGAAACCACCGAAATAAATACTCAAACCTGTGTGACCCAACCTCCTGTCTTCTATTCCTGAAGACCAACTAAAGCCGAGCACAGCTTCAGTTTGTTAATGTTGACGCCTTTTGTCAACATATCAGTTGAATTCTTCACCCCGCTAATCTTCTCAAGATTTCGCTGACTGCTGTCCAACAACGAACGAAAAAAATGATACCGGAGCTGTATGTGCTTCGTCCTCAAGTGGAATGCTAGATTTTTTGCAAGAAAGATAGCACTCTGGCTATCACTGTAGAGCGTTCCTCTGTCAACCTTCTTACCCAACTCATCCAATAGACCCTGCAACTAAACCATCTCCTTTACAGCCTCTGTCACTGCAACATACTCTGCCTCTGTAGTATAGAGTGTCACAATCTTCTACAGCTTTGAAGCCCAGCTCATTGCTGTGCCCCCCAAAGTATAGACAAACCCAGTGGTGCTCTTCCTACTGTCAATGTCACCAGCTAAGTCGGCATCCACATAGCCTTGCAGTTTCAGTCATGTCCTCATGAAACACAAAGACGTCTCCGTAGTCCCATTCAAATATCTCAAAATCCATTTGACAGCATCCCAATGCTGCTTTTCTGGATTGCTCATGTATCTACTGACTACTCCCACTGCATGTGCGATATCTGGTCTGGTACAGACCATAGCATACATCGGGCTACCAATAGCCGATGCATAAGGAACCTTGCTCATGTGCTCCTGGTCATGCTCTGTCTTTGGAGACTGATCCTTAGTTAGCCTAAAATGGCTGGCTAAGGGTGTACTGACCGGTTTAGCACCATCCATGTTGAACATGCTCAGTACCTTCTTCACATATTCTGCCTGAGATAATCTCACGGTTCCTTCGACTATGTCTCTTACTATTCTCATCCCAAAAATTTGCTTGGCAGCTCCCAAATCCTTCATGGAAAATTATTTTGATAGCTGCTTCTTCAGCTTGTTGATATTCTCGATGCACGGTTCAACAACGAGCATGTCATCTACGTACAATAGTAGAATGATAAATGAGCTATCAAAACCCTTGACATAACAACAATGATCTGCCTCCAGCCTAGTAAACCTGGTACTCTGCATAAAGCTATCGAACTTCTTGTACCACTGTCTTGGAGCTTGTTTTATACCATACAAGCTCTTCTTCAATTTGCAAACCAAGTCTTCCTTACCTTTTATTGCAAATCTCTCAAGCTGGTGCATGTATATGTCTTCTCTAACTCACCGTGAAGAAACGTAGTCTTGACATCCAACTGCTCCAGAAATAGATTCTTTGCAGCTACAATTCCCAATACTGTTTTGATCATTGTCAACTTCACAACTTGGGAGAAGATTTCAGTGAAGTCAACTCCTTTCTTCTGCTGAAATCCCTTGAAAACTAGTCTTTCCTTGTAGCGCCTGCTGCTATCATGTTCTTCATTCACTCTGTATATCCACTTGTTATGCAGAGCCTTCTTTTCAGCTAGCAATCTAGTTAGCTCCCATGTCTGGTTTGTCAGCAAAGAATCCATCTCATCTTACATTGCTGACTCCCACTTTATCGAACTCTCGGTCTGTACGGCTCCTGCATAACTTTCTGGCTCACCACTGTCAGTGAGCAGAATGTAAAATATGAACAGTGAAAATCGTTGTGGCGGTTTGATGCTCTTCGAAGACCTCCTGACTACTGTCACTGGTGTACTTTTTTTCACCAGTGGGTTCACGTTCTCCTTGTCTTTCTCATTTTCATTTTGTTTGACTCCCTCAGAAATATCATCCAAGTTAATGAACTCGAATTTCTTCGTCTCTGGAACCACACTGTCTGTCTCAGTCTTTGACTTATTCTTGTACAGCACTTGTTCATTGAACACTACGTTTTTGCTTATGAGGATCTTCCGATTATTGTCATCCCAAAATCAGTAGCCAAACTCATCACCACTATATCCAATAAAATAACAGATTTTAGATTTTGGTTGCAATTTGCTTCTAGCATCAGCATCAACATGAACATAGGACGTGCAACCAAAGACTTTCAAAAATGATAAGTTTACCTCATTTTTGCTCCAAACCTCCTCTGGAATTCTGAATCCCAACGGTACTGATGGTCCTCGATTTAGAAGGTAGGCTGCTGTATTCACTTTATCAGCCCAAAAGCAATCGGGTAGCCCAGAATGCAGTCTCATGGTTCTGGCTCTCTCATTCAGTGTCCGGTTCATCTGCTCGGCCACGCTATTTTGCTGTGGCATTCTTGGAATGGTTTTCTCCCACCTGATTCCACTAGCTATGCAGAAATCTCTAAATCTCCCGTCAGTATATTCACCTCCATTGTCTGACCTCAGATACTTCAGCTTCAATCTGATCTCAGTCTCAACTAGGGCCTTCCACTTTTTAAAGGTATCAAACACATTAAACTTGTATTTCAGAAAGTAGACCCATACCTTCTTGCTGGAGTCATCAATAAATGTCACGTAATAACGCGAACTTTCAAGAGATGCAACTGGGGAAGGACCCCACAAATCTGTGTGAACCAACTCGAGCCTGTCTAGCTTTGGTGCCCTGCCGTCTTTCAGAAAGCTGACCTTCCTCTGCTTCCCAAAGATGCAACCCTCACCAAAATCAAATTCTACAGACTTCAAACCCCGTAACTTACCTTTTGACTGTAGAATTTTTAGCCCTTTCTCGCTCATGTGCCCCAGCCTCTGATGTCATAAGCTCGTGCCTGATTCGCTAGCTGTCAAAGCCACTTTATCCCTTGTACTAGTAGTCATGTATAAGGTACCTATCTTCGTTTCTCGAGCCATTACCATAGCTCATTTGGTGAATTTTCACGTGCCACTAACAAAGGCCATTAAATGACCTGCAGCATTCAACTGTCCAACAGAAATTAAATTTCTCATCAGTTTAGGTACGTGCCGTACCTGCTGTATCTTCTATACTGACCCGTTCGGCACTCTGATTCTGACGTCGTTGTGCCCACGATGTATAAAGATTCTCCGTTTGCTAAATATACCTTGCCGACGTCACCTGCAACATAATTGTCCATAATCTCCTGGTGTTCCATTGTGTGAAATAGTGCTCCTGAACCCAACACCTAAGAATCAATAGGGCTATCCACCAATAGGAGCAAGGCATCCTAGACGTTCTCTGTTACAGCATTGGCTGACTCACCGTCAGCCTTCTTCTTCTGCTCCCTATAATTCTTCTTGATATGGCAAGTCTTACTACAATCCCAGCATTCAGTCTGTCGTCCCGACCTGGACTTGCTTCTGCCTCTTTTGGATTTAGACCTTCCCATGTTCTGATTTTTGTCATTACCTCTACCCCGTGCTTCAACATTTAATGTCATACAGGCATTCGATCCCGAATTTGATATCTCACCTGAATCCCTTATGCGAACCTCCTCGCTCAATATCAGATCCTTGACATCATCATACTTTAGTTTGTTCTAACCGGCAGAATTACTCACTGCCGTTCTCATAGCCTCCCAACTGTTTGGCAATGAAGCCAACACAATCAAGGCCCTGACTTCATCATCAAAATTAATGTCGATTGAAGATAGTTGATTCGTGATGGTATTGAATTCGTTTAAATGTTGTGCAACAGGTGTACCCTCAACCATCTTTAGGTTAAAGAGTTTCTTCATGAGGTGTACCTTATTGTTCGCTGATGGCATCTCATACATACTTGATAGTGCCGCCATTATATCCGCCATAGTCTTCTCCTTGATTACGTTGTGCACCACCGATCGGGACAATGTTAATCTGATGACTCCCAGCACATGTCTGTCAAGTAAGGCCCAATCCTCATCCTTCATGCCCTCTAGTTTGGATCCCAAGAGCGAAAAGTGTAGCTTCCTTCCATACATATAGTCTTCTATCTGCATTCTTCAATAACCAAGGTCCGTACCATCGAATTTTTCGATTCCTGTCGATCTACCTTCTTATGCCATGTGTGTTCGTCAACCTCCTAACTCAGAGCTCTGATACCAGTTGTTGGGAATTAGAACACGATTACTAATCCCGCCCATGATCACCCACAAACACACAATCACGGAATAAACGCGAAGAAGGGAGAAAGAGAGACAGTCGCAGCACAAAACCCAAATTTTACGTGGTTCGGCAAGTCGTGCCTACGTCCACGGGATCACACACTTCACTATTAATTGGAGGTTACAAGAGGGAAGAGAGTTCAGGGAGAGAATTACAGAAGAATAAGCTAAAACATAAATACAACACATTGCGGCTGCTGTAACCCTAGCATCATATATATACTTTCCTGCACAGACCGATCGATCGGTCTCATAGATGGATCGATCGGTCTATCAAGCGGTCTTACACTGCTCTATGTATTTCTCCTGCAGACACTACCGATCGATTAACCATTAAAACTGGTTTTTCTTCACCAATCTCAATAGCAAGGGCTTTGGGAACATCTGAATCTATTCCACTTCCTCGTGCTGGAAAATAACGTATGATGCATCGACTATTCAAACTAATGGTGCATCGATAGTTCAAAATATTTATGCACAAGTGTAGAATTCTTAGTGCTTGAACAAGGGTGTGAGATACATGTCTGATACTCTCACCGGCACTTGTTTCCTGGTAATAATTAACTAATAAACATTGTCTTTATATATAGATATCTAATTCATAATTGCTATAAAATACTGTTTTTTTTATCCCGTTATATCATATTTGTCATAATTTTATCCCACAAATTGGATGAGAATTTAAAGAATAAGTTTTTTGCTAAGCCCGTGTACCCTTCAATTAGAAGTTTAATGGGTCTGACCCTACTATTTAATAGAAAATAACTAACAATTGAAATTGTGCAAGATAATATTCATAGCAGGCATATATCAATACTTGTGCCCATGTTATTTCATGCCTTACGAAGAAACTTCATGCAAATTGAAGTCTCCACACTCCTAAAACAAGGAATGCCTAACAGTTGCAAAACAATTGACTTCCTCCTGTTAGAGTTAAATTGTAATAGCTGTTGCATTATGAAAATTATCAAATTTTATGCAGTTGCATTTAGGCGCAGAACAACCAATTGTCATTGCCTATATTTATGTGTGTTTTTGAAATAAAGAATGTATCAAACAACTTGTAAAACACTCCTAATCAAACTTCATGCAGTGCTGCCTAATAGGCAAAGGATAGAAATTGCTAGCAAGCTTGAGTTCAAAAAAGCTCAAGGGAAAGTTTAATACCTACGGTTTTTTTTCTTTTGTTCTTTTTAATCACAATGACATTTAGAGGTGAAAGTACCATAAATTCATTTAAATGTAGATAATACAGAGAATTCTATAATAGTTAGTGTATTTGTCTATGAATAAAGAAGTTTAAGTACATCGATTTCAATCACAGATCCAATCACATATTAGTGTTTTTTACCGGTAAGATGACATGTTATTTAAACAAAGTATGTTTTGACCGGTAAAAATCTGTAGTTTATAATTAGTTCTGTATTTTAAATCTGTGCATGTAGTCAAATTGATCCATGAATATAAATATTTATGATTAAAAGACTTTTTGGCTATTTAACAAAGAAAAAAAAATATTAGTTATTACCCAACCCATTGAAATAGCTAAAAAACATGCTACACCAAAATACTAAATTCCTCAACAGTAAAGCTTTCACGAAAATATCTGCGGGGACTCGACCCCTTTTTATTTTTGAGGGCTAATTAAAATTTGTTAAGATACTTCAGTTGAAAGATGGAAACGGGTATAATTGTGCGAATGAACTAATATTTTATCATGATGATGATAATTATATACTTAGTAATGCATAAAGTTAATTATTGAGTATTGTTTCGATGAGTTTTGGAGTGTTTGGACAAAATTCGAAATTATATATGATTCTTTTCTCGGAGTCGTGCACAGCGGTGACCGCTCGAGTGATCACGAGTCTGCTTGAGTGAACAGTTGGCAGAGGCTTTTAAAAGTCGCGAGTTGAGCCTTTTCTTTCATTTCCCTCTTCTCCTATCTTTCTAACTCGAACCCTAACTCTAGAAAACTCCATTGGAGCATCTTGGAGCTCCTCATACCCTTTTTGGTAGATCTCTCTTGCATCCTTCTTGAGTATACATCCGTTGGAGGTTGGAGCTACTCGTCGGAAGCTCATTTCTCACCGTTCGATTGGAGATCTTGATCGTTGGAGCTTCTTAGGGCTTGTTTCTTGTGGATTTAACTTCAAAAAGGTAGGATTTATGACTATTATTGATCTTTTGTTGGATATGAGTTGTATCGTATATGCATAAAAGATTGAAAAATATATGTTTTTGGAACCCTAAATTGAGATTGGAGGTTGAAGCATGCTAAATATGATGTTTGTGGATGATTTGTGTTTAAGTTTATCTTGCTATTCATGTTGGGGACCCTCGAATATGTGAGTTGGTAAATTAGGATTTTGGATTGGATTGATTCTTGAACAAATTAGAAATTTTTGGGTTGATGTACTCAGACGGCTAAATTAACTCGATTTTTGGTAAATTAGAGGTTGTATCAACTTATTCGTGTAAAAATTTCATGAATTTGAGAAAATGTAAAAAATCATGAAAATTCAACTAGGCAAAATTCTTTGAAACTTCGGTTTAAAAAGGAGTTTTGTTTGGTAACTTAGGGTATCCGTTGAGGCATATATTAGCCTATTTGGAGGCTATTTTACGAGAAATTTGATTTTTTTACTTCTACCATTTATGAAAAGAAAAATAAAAGGGGTTGATTTTAATTTCAAACAAGGCTTAGTTTCAATTTATCTTTTGACTCGATTTTGTTTTAGAAGTCTTTAATGCGGGTCTCTTTACTTCTTACAATGCGGAGTTTTATTGTTACAAGATTGGCGTGTTACAATACCTTCTTCATCAGAAAATTAGTTGCTTGTCTTCAGGAGATCTCAAATCGAGACAATCATCTCAGGAAACAACGGGCCTACGGTCCCAGGCCTCTCTTGGTTTAAGTAAAACCAGGCAATACATCTGTGAGAGAATGCCAACTTGTTAGATAAATGACTCGTTCCCACGTTCACCAATGGGATTAACCATTTGGTTACAATGCTTCTTGCACGCGTCTCCAGTGTTAAGCGTTTTGATGCTGAGTTTTTTTTAGGAGTTCGACCTATGATCCGATCCGTTCCAGAGGTATCACATTTTTAGTTGACTACAGGTCACTAATTGCATACCCACATATATTATCTCTCAACATACCATGAATTGGTTATCTTTTCCTGTCAAAAGCCTTCATTCTCAAATCTTTGTTCACTAAATCAAATAAAGTTTGGTACTTGGGGCTAATGTTCTTTCTTCATGTTAGGTAGTTTTATTTATCCTACACCAAGCGTCTTTCAAGTGAGGCCTAAATTTGCTAAGTGCAATAGTCCATTTCTTTCAATTTGACCTTTGTTCTTCATGAAACTTCCAGACAATAGTTTAAGCTCTTCACCGGTCCACGGACGATTCTCATCCCTGCCAAACAAAATATGAGCTCGGTAGTTCACAACTTTATAAGGCCTATGAGTCCAGGGTTTTAAATATCGATCGTTACATATCGTATCGATCATTGCGTACAGAAATTTTGGGCCATTAATACCGATATTTACTAATGTATCGGTCAATACTATTGAAAATTGACCGATGTGAATATATCGCCGATACTGATACGTTTTGTCTTCTGATATTTATTATTGGCCGATACTGTTGGAACAACACATGCCCATATCGGTATCAATGATACATCTTGTCTATTGATAATACGATTTCAAACCCTAACTGTGACGTAAAGTAGGCCCAATTTATTTCCAACAATTCTTCAATTTTGGGCAAGTCTTGCCGTGCAAAACCTTGTTCACACTCTCTTCATCCAAGCCATTTGCCTCTATGTAGTTGAAAACAGCCGCTTTAACCATCTCATCTTCTTTAGGTGAAGACCACTTTCCTCGCATTAATCCATCTTTTAGGTTATTTTCCTTCCCCTTACTTGGAGCATCAAATGAAGGGAAAACCTCAACAATATGAAGCAAAGATACTTTAGACTAAATAGGTCTCCTACGTGTGTTGAATATGGATATGTGTTTGATACGGCATAACACATATCCAATATGCCAAATAAGTATTTAATATTTTTTTTAATTATTAAAATTTGGGATACGATTCAGATACGCAGGGGATACAAGAGGATGCACAAGGGATACATGGGGGTTGCGGGGGTGCACGAAACTCTAATTTTTTAAGATTTTTTAATTTTTTTGGGGTATTTTTTGCTTTTATTTTTAATTTGTTATATGTTTCATTATGTTAACTCTAATACATGATAAAATTATGATTTATTCTTTTGTTCGTTACTTCAACATTCCATCATAATTTTATAATTACTTGTCATGTATTGAATACTTGATTGTAATAACGAAATGCATTTACTCATACTTTTGATTTTATTTTTATAAATGATACAATACTTTCATTCAATCATGAAGCGAACAATGCTCTGAATGAGACAATATTGATCTATCTTTGTTAGGTAGAGAGAGGACAAAAATGACTAACTTAGTATGCATCGAACATTTTATTTGTCGAGAGTACCAAGTAAGTAATGTCATATGATACTCTAGGAGTACCTAATATTTTTTTCTAAAAATTATATAAATAATATATTTTTTTAAAAATACTAACTACCGCTGAGTGGACGGTGATTAATAACAAACTCTGACTACTAAAAGTTGAACTCTGATTATTAAGAGTTTAATTCGTATTGTTGTTTTCCATCGCTCAATGAGCGGTGGTTAACAGGACTGATATTTTTTTTTACAAAATGTATTCTAACCTAATCTTTATTATATTTCAAAAAATAGAAGTTTATATTTATATCGTATCCATATCTTGTATCCTTATATGTGATTCCTAGCCTCTACATGACCAGAAAATCCAATTTTTTTGGACTTCCTAATAGGATTTCCAGTACCAATTTTAACAGAATTAGGTTTCTTACCATTCCCTTTATTTCCATTTGTAGTTTCTTCCCCACAACATCTCATTCCCGATTGAATAAGCATTATCTTTGCTTTAATTCCCCATGTCTTTAGCCATAATTTCTTGCAACCCAGCACCCGATTCATCCTTACCCTTTATCTTTTCTCTCTTTCGGATAAGCTTAACCCCACTGACATTGAGGCTATGCTTCTCCCTCACTCTCCCAACCTCATCTTCAAATGCATAATCCTTTACATTTGTAACTTCATTACATACACACAAGGGTGGTTGCAAAGATGGATCCAAGGGGACGGATAGAGGTGGCCGCATCTCTCAAATTTTGAAAATATTCATTATTATAGTAGTAATAGTTTAGAATATTCAAGATTATATAGATTTGTTCCTTTAAGATTTTTTTTTAAAAACTTAATATATGCCCTCTTAAGAACTTATTAAGAATAATGCGTCCCTCTTAAATTAAAATTCTATACTTATACCTGGGTTGCCGCAACTACTGAAGACCCCTGAGTGTCAACTTCGACGAAATCTCAAATTTATACGATAATTTATGATATATATATATATATGTATATATATATATATACACACACAATTATATATCAGTTATTAACATAATTTTTATTAACAAAGTCTAAAAATAATATTATTTATGAGGTCCAATAAGGTCTTTTATGATAGCTATAAATAAAATGGTTAATTATTTTAGAATCTTATTTTGGTGATTTATTTTGGGATAAATTACATGTAGTAAACTGTTATCCCATAAAGTTCTTATTTAAATATTTAATATTTTTTTGGACATTTATAACCTCATGTGTTATTATAAAAATTGAATGCGTATATACATATTACGTATACATTTTGGATATGGAAGTAATATATTCTGTTATAATTATTTGACCGGATATAATAGTACAAATCTCATTGATTTATCATTTATAGTAATTATATTCCATGGTCAATTATTTGATATGGTATACCATCTTTAACCGAAAATAGCTCTGTGTATTTGTTAGGGTTTCTTTACATGATTGTTGTAAACTTGTTGTAAAAAATTAAAGTGTAACCATCAGGAGCCTCTATTTTTTTTGTGTCGATCCATTTGTTTTATATACAGATGAGAATGGTTACTACAGAAAATAATAACATTGTTATTCGTCATGAGAATTTTATTACAAAAAATGAGTATGATAATTTTATTACAGAAAATGAGAAAATAAGAATATGATAATTTTATTACAAAAAATAATAACTGTGGCGCCCCAACTTTTAGGTACGTTAAGACATACATACACATACAATTAGGGTTATTTTTCGTTCATAGATAATTACTATATTTTACATCATTTGAGTTTCGAAAAACTTACAAAATTACATATATCACAGTTATTAAAATGTGATTACAAAAGATACAAGAGATTTCCTGAGACAACAAACAAAAAGATTGCTTCCGTTGCGCTAAGCTTTGATCATATCATCGTACTCTTGATACTCGCCCCGTTCGGTCGATTCCTCTCCATGAGGTAAGCCCTCTTTTTCACCTGTGACATAATGTCGTGAGTCGAAACCCAAAAGAAAACACTTCAAACTCTCAAACTAAATCTCACGGCACAAATTCATCACAATACATTTCATTTAACATTTAAAACATATAAAAATCAAGGAGACGGGCAAATTTAAAATATACGGCATGGTAAACAGATAATGCAAAGGTAGTTAATTATGCAAGAATGAGAATATAATGTAATGTGAGTGTCCAACCCAACATACTCCCAGAGACATAACTTGAATTTCACGCCGGGATTTACAAGAGTAGACTTTATGGGCAGTTGATCACCAAAGCCATCGTCAGGCCTCGTTGCGAATAGTAAATTCGTCGTCAGGCTTCATGCCATAGCTATTTTACTGCTAAATGGTAATGGCGTAGGGTTCGGGCCACCCTCCGGGCTAACCAATAACCAATGATCAAACGATATATATAACCAATTTCTCCCACCTTAAGATCCGAGATACTGCGTTGGTGTTAACCCAAAGTCTAGGCAATGAAAGTCAGAATGCTAACGACGAACTTATGGTGCCCAACAATTTCCATTATAACCAATTTCCATACACTGAGGACGTATCCAGGATGTACACAGGGAATATATCCCAAAACATTTTGTAAAATCAACAACTAGAAACGCTCTAGACTTAGAACTGAAGAAATGATAACTCCAACATACCCAACCCACAACGGAATGAACAAGATGGACTCCAACATACCCATGAATGTAATAATGATAATGCTCATGATGGTACAACATGCATCTCAGGGTACAACTACTTATAGCATGATATGACATAACACAAGGTACAAATTTTTAAAACACTAAGTACAACCATTTAAAGCATAGGATACAATTCTCAAAACATGATTATAATTTCATGGCATGGTTGCTAATCATCATATAATCGTACTCAATCCTTTTCACCTAATTCAAATTAAATGAAAAATGTAATCCAAGTCACACAACAAGGGCATAGTCCATTATACACTTGTTAACTCACTAGCTAACTTTTAATCATCAACTTAAAAAGTACACCAGTATTTTGAGGTATTTAGATTTGGAGTTTGATTCTGATTTTTTGTCACAATTTAGATACAAATATTCTCTACAACTTTTATGTTGAACACGAAGATCAAATTCTAAAGCACATAGATGAATAAATTTCCAAAAGCGAAAACAGTTCAGCACGTATATTGAAAACTTGCAAAAAAATGGTCTTAGTTGGCCTCAGTTTTGGGGTATCAAAATAGGTCCTATTGGGATAATTTTTGAGTATGTTTTAGTTCAATATCTTTCCTACAAGTCTCATGAGTAGTTCTTAGGATAATTATTTGGAAAAATTTAGAAAAATATGCAATTTTATCAAATGTGTTCAGGCGGCACTAAACACACAACATAATTAGTTTTTAACAGAGAATTTTAAAATAGTTTGGGGGGCCATCCAGGGGTTGTTGAATTTGAATTTTGGACAACAATTAGATTAATATGTTACCTATATTTATTTTTTTTTATAAAAAATTATTTTTGAAGAAGGCCACTAAAAACAGGGATTTTGAGTTGCTAAAAAATGTGTGACAGAGAATTCTGTTGTTCAGTAAACCTTAATAATGACTTTCAGAGGTGATTAAATATATCAAAACTCAATATCTTAGGCTCATTGTTGGTTGGTAGCTAGATATATATGTTATCTACAATTTTCATGTTTTGACCTAAGCCAATATCACGTTTGAAAATAGGATTTTTGAAAATCTGTAATACATACTGGTCTGAAACTGACACACGAAAAAAGTTTAGACTCATTCCAGGGTATTTTAGGTATAATATATGAAAATGGGATCTAGTGGAGCAGTGGCTTAGAGTTTGGTCCTTCTCTCTAAAATAATAGCCAAAATAAAATCTTAGACCAAATAAAATCTTACATTAATAAAAGACCTTATTGATTTTAAGTAAAAAGACTTCAAATATGACTTTTAATAAAAGACTGTAGACTAAAATGGGACTTAAAAAAAAACTTTTAATAAAAGACCTTAGACTCGATTATCAAAAGTTAAAATAATATTATTAAAATTAGTAGAATTTTACGCTAGATTGATTATATCATAAAAAAGATTAAGCGGACTAATTGACAGTGTTAACGATTAACAAAAGCACTTTTTCACTCTTTTATATACTAAGGCTCTGTTCAATTGTCAGAAAAATTATACGAAAAAGTAATTCATGAGAAAAATAAGTAAAAAGTTCAGTTAGTAAACCGTACGGACCACTTTAAGCCAAAAAATAATAAGTCAAAAAGCTTTGGCAAGCAAAAAGACAAAAAAGGTAAAAAGCTTTAAGAGTAAAAAAAAATTATTATAATTTTTAAAATTTTATTTTTATATAATTTTATATTCAATATAGATCTTGTTTGATAGATTTCAATAACTAGATTTTATAAATATAATTTTTATAAAAATCGAATGTGTATTATAAAAGAAATGATACTTTTAAAAATATATTAATGTATTTTAGGTTAGTAAGCAAAAAAGCAAAAAGCTAAAAGTAAGTAAACAAAAAAGTAAAAGATTAAGATAAAAAAAAAAAAAAGAATTTTAAAGCTTATTTTGACTTTAAACAAAAAGACTTCAAATTTGGCTTAAAGCTGGTTGCTAGAGTAAGGCCCAATTATATCCTGGATGGAGTTTTCAAATTAATAAATCCATTACTTTTGGAGAATATTGTAACATATAAGAAATAAAATGTGAACAATAAGTATTTTATGTCATATGCTTTTCATGCATGATAACATTAAGTATTTTATGTCATAATTAAGCTTTTTATTTTAAGTATATGTCAAAACTTTTGATGACAACTTGTCACTTTTTCTTTAAATTTAAAATTATGTCAATTTGTTTGTCTATTTTTTTTTTTTTTAACTTATGGGGGCTAAAAATATTTTTAATTTTTTTAAGAATTACCCAATTTAACTAATTTAGTTTGTGTGTATTATAAATTAGATGAATTAAACTAGTGATCAGAAAGATTCTAAAATTACAACTCTAGACACGTGCGGAGTAACACCCATCTGAGCTCGAGTAAGTAAATTATCAATAACGCATAAGAACTTTTGGTATTTTGATGAAGTGTTTATTTTTTATTTGGTACAATATGTATTGGTACTGAACAATATTGAGTACTATTTTAGATTTACCGTTATAAAATATTATTTTATTTTTTAATAAATTAATATTTGACAATAAATAACTAGCATAACATAATTATTTATCTAACATAATATTTTAAATAATTAGTTTAAATTAATTTTTATTTTTATTTTTATAATATAACTAATTTAAAAGTGATGAAATTTAATATTTAATATTTTTGTAATGAATTAATATTGAATAGTTTTAGAAACCCTATCTACGATAGGTTAGACACTCAAATAATAATAGAAAAATAAAAAGACTGACTCATATTTTGGACGAGTACATATTGAGTATTTTTAATATTGGCCAGCGTTATTCAATACCTACATTCGGCCAACACGGACTCATATTTTGAATGGTAGAAGATTAAGTAATTAAATGTATCAATTTTGTTATGAAAGAATACATATATATATCGGCTCACAGCGGCGGATTCAACATGTGCCCAGATGGGGCACGTGTCCGTTCTCAATTTTTAAAGTTTTTATTTTTATTTATAAAAATATTTTTATAAGAAAATACTCCTTGCAAAATTATGTTAGTGTTCCTACTAAATTATGAAAATACTTGTTTTTATTTTTTACATAAAAGACTTATGGTCAAGAATCTTAAAATATAATATTTTTTTATGTGTCGAATATTTTAATTGTGCTAAAATTAGATTTTTAAATTTATTTTGACTTCTTTTTGATAAATTTAAAATCTTAATTTATTATAACTACGGTGGTAGATTATCTAAAATTTTAATAATTTATTTTCTTGAATTTTGAATTTTGAATTTTTCAAAGTCAAAGATTAATAATATTTTAGAAAAATCAAATACTAGATAAATACTTTAAAAATTAAAGTTAAAAATATTTCACTCTAAATACTAGATAAAAGGCACATTTAGCAAACTTTAAGTCAAATTTTTTATTTATTTTTTTAAAAATTTTGAATAAAAAGACTAAAAGTTAGTTTACAAAAAAATCAAATAAACCAAAATCAATTAAAAAAAATTAGTGCCGCTCTGACTCAAATTCCTAGATCCGCCAACGTGGGCTCATACCGATTGGTACAGTAATAGATTCACAACCATATCCCAAATATTGGGAGGTGAGATATTGAAGTTTATTGCTAAGTGCAAAATGTAAAGTTGAGTGCTAATGTATTTATTGAGAAAAAAGAAAGAATCAAATCAATTTCAGATATTAAGTAGTTGGATACAAATAAAAGAAAAAAAAAAAAAACAACAGTTGCATGGGTTTCACAACTAGAGTTATTCTTTCACATGGTTGTCTACCCAATTAACAAGAAGGAAAGAAAAGAAAGAAAGAAAGAAATGTTAAAAACCCTTTGAGTTAAATTACAGTTTTATGATGAATTCTCTTCATTTGGAGATTTCTATCTAAAATCCCATTTCAATCTCCCAATAAGCTCAAGACCTTCTTGTCTTGCTTCTAACTATTGTATGTTCGCGTTGGAAGCCGCCGCGAACTTGACCATGACGTCGGGAAAAGCCGGCGGCGCGTGGGTGAGTTGGCCGGAAAAGTTCATCTCATTCTCGGCCAAAGTGCACCGGCCACGTCCACCGCCGGGGATGTACGTGCATGGGTTGCCGCCGTTGGAGGGCGGCACCGGCCCTCTCTGCAGGGACGACTGAACCGCTAGACCTTTGCTTTTCAACCACTGCTCTCCCTCTAATGGCCTCATTGCCAGATTTTCTCGGAAACCGAACGCGAAAACGAAAAGAACGGTGAGAATGAAGATGGTTTTTGTATAAAAAGCCATTAACTAATGGTATGGAAATGAATTATAGTTTTTTTTTTTGTGAGAGTTTGGAACAATTTATTTTCTTGTGCTTGAAGGGGAGATATGGAGACGGGTTCTGAAGTTATGAAGAAGAAGATTTGAAATGGTAATGAGAATGTAGGTAGATGATCGCATATATATATATATATATATTGATTGTATATATGTAATATATTGAACAAGGTTTTCTTGGTATGGTACGTAGTGAAAGGAAAAAGAGGTGCATGATCATGGGCATGAGTTTACACGGTGTTGTGTTTTTTATGAGTTTGACTCTTAAATATATTTATATAATTAGTTTATTCATTATGTAAAATTTATTGAATTTATTATTTACATAGAAAAAATAAAATTGATTCGATATCGATAGCTATATATTTATATAACACTTGCAAACAAAAATATGAATGATAAATATAATTTCAAGAAATTTTAAAAAGAAAATAGTTAAACGAATATTTTTCAATCAAGTTGATGCAGATATCCTATCGACTTTATTTTTTCAAGAACAACAAACTCAATGATATTTACATAATGAATGAATTCAATCATAAAAATATATTTGGGAGCTAAATTCATTAACGACACAACAACTTATTATTACTTGTGAGCACAACAAGCACCCTAAGTCTTTCATAATCCCATAGCACTATTAAACATTGCTTACGTGGTTCTTTTCATATAACGAAAAATATTTCGAATAGAACAATATAGATTCACTTTTATTAAGTAGATAAAAAATAATAGTAACAAACTCAGTATAAATCGTATATTCTTATTTATTAAAAATATCAGACAATAACACGTAATATTATGAGATTACCTATTAATTTTCTTGAAGTGAATGGTGTGTGACTTGACTGAGGGAGGCCGCGGTTTGGAGTTTGACAATAGAGAGGAGATGAGGTAAAGGAGAAACACGGAGTTTGAATTCCAAGCATATTAATTAATAAAGAATTATATATAAATAAATGTTAAAGGTTGGCTAATTCTAGTTTGAACGAGTCAATTCAAAAGGCTTGGGTCATGGGAAATGGGATGGGGGAATATTTTATTTTGGGTCAACATAAATACAAATTATTAATTATCATGTCTTTTGTTATTACAAAACAATATAAATTATTAATTATTTAGGACTTTTGCAATAAGCTGTAGGTTGTGATAAATGATTAGGATTTAATTTGCTTGTTAATTCTTGTCATTTTAATCTCTTTTTTTTTATTTTTTTTATTGTCTCGATGAGAGAAATTAAAAAAAGTGGGTTCTAATTTTTACCAAAAGATTAAATGGTTGTACAATGAGAATGTATACTGGTATATAAAGAATCAGTAATGCTATGTACCCAAAAACAAAACTTAAAAAAATATTCAGAAAGTGATTTGGATGGTTAAGATTCACTTGTAGTGTGTTCCCAGCCTATTAAATATGAATTTTAACCATTCAAATCACCTTTTAGGTACTTTTTTAGGTTTTGTTTATGAATTCATAGCATTGCTAATAAAGAATAGTTGTATAATGAGAATGTAAGCGGAATCATTTGAAAAGAATCTACTCTTTGTCTTCTTAGTTTTTTATTTTCTCTCTCCTTTATTCTTCTTCTGGTAATTCCACAATATATATGCAAGATGGGCTATGCCACAAGAAAAATTAAGTAGATTCGTACAACTATCAATCTAAAAATATAAAAAGTTAATCATGATAATTTAATTGATTGCATCTCAAATGGTGGAAAAAGGAATTTAAAAAAAAAACAAAGTGTAGAAAAATAAAAGTAAAAATAATTTCAAATCTCGCCTAAAGCCCCCAAAATGATAGGGCTGGTATTTAAAATTATGATGAATGTTTCAGCTTAAAATGAAATTATCATGTAATGCCATGTCATTTGATATAAGTATTGCCTACAAAACTAAGATTTTATGGCATTAACCTCTATCTTTTGCAAATAACAACTAATAGGAATTTTGGAAGCATAACCTTTTTTTTTTTGAATGATTTTTTAAATAGCTCTATAAAATAAACGATTCAAATAATTAAAGCGGTTTACCGTAATTAAATACTATAAAAGTAGGGGTTTTTTCATTTCTTTGAGAAATAAAGAGAAGCTGAATCAATATTTTTAATATAAGCTAATCCCTGGGAATAAATATTTTACAAAGTAACTTGAATATTATCTTAATATTGTAAATAGACAGACAGGCTGTCTCATACTCAAATAGTTAACTTATAATTTTTTTATATATATATTTTTGAGTAAAAATGGTTGAAGACTTCTCACATTTAGTCATTGACATGAGTTATCAATAATCAAATCAGATTTCTTAAAACAGTGAGCACTAAATTTACATCAAAACAATAATTTTAATGCCTGGAAAAAAAGGTTTACTAAATCAACAAGAGATGGATATTTTATAAAGGCCTTGTTTGGATAATAACTTATTTGCCTATTTTATTATTATTTATTATGTTTAGTGAATTTTTTAAATTGTGCGTTTAAACTATTATGTCTTTTCAACTCTTTTTATTCAGACGAAATGAAAAAGTAAATCTTTTTTGGTCATAATATAAAAAAAATTCAAAAAAGACAAAAATAACTCAAAATAAAATAAATTTTATGTTATATATTTTTGTCTTCAATAAATTTTTGTTTTCGGTTTCTCTCATCTAGCTAGGGATGGCAAATTCCCCTCTCTCACCCCCGCATGTCTTCGCCCTGTTATATGTATGAGTTTTTTTCTCTCCCGATAATAAATAAAGTGGGGATGATATTTTCTTTTTCAACTCCGTTTTCTTCGCTCCGCTCCAATTATGTAAAATATGAGTACATGTATGAAATTTATTTTAAAAGAATACATAAGTCTAAATATAAAAATATTATATTTATATCTTACATTTTGTATTTTTAGTTGTATTGATTCATCAATTAGTTACTATTTCTTATTTATTATATTATCTAGGGTAAATTACACTGACCACCCCTCTGGTTTCTAACAAATACACTGACCACCCATGTGATTTCAAAAATTGCACTAACACCCCATTATGTTTGATTTTAACATCAAATTAGTCCAAAAATTAAAATTTTTGTTTATGTTTAACGAAAACCACCCAAAGCACTCCAAAACCACTGTCCCACCCCCAAAATCGCCCTTAAAACCGTCCTCCCCCAAACTCAAACCCAAACCCACTGTCCCCACCGTAAACCACCAAACCACCGCCGTAAACCACCGTCCCCCCTAAAACCACCACCCCACCCAAACCCACTGAGAAAATCAAAAAGAGAGAGAAATACCGATAAATAAGAGAGGAGAGAGCTACGCTGGAGGGGAGAGCGACGGTGGTCGGTGATTGCACCGGTGGTGGTGGCGTACTGGGACTTCGCCGGTAGTGGTGGCGTACGGCGGCGTACTGGGATTTCTCATTTCTCGATATATATATGCAGCGAATGAGAGAAACGAAAATAGGGGAGGAAGCCGCGCAACCCCGTCCAGCACCGCTGACTGGCCAACTGCCGCTGTCCCAGTACGCCACCACCACCGGCGCAGTCCCCGACCACCGCCGCTCACCCCTCCGTCGTATTTCTCTCCTATCTCATTTCTCGATATTTCTCTCTCTTTTCGATTTTCTCAGTGGTTTACGGTGGTGGTTTGGTGGTTTATAGTAGGGACAGTGGGTTTGGGTTTGGGTTTGGGTTTGGGTTTGGGGGGGACGGTGGGGCAGTGGGTTTGGGTTTGGGTTTGGGGGAGGGCAATTTTAAGGGCGATTTTCGGGTTGAAACAGTGATTTTGGAGTGATTTAGGTGATTTTCGTTAAACATAAACGAAAATTTTAACTTTTAAACTAATTTGATGTTAAAATCAAACCTGATGGGGTGTTAGTGCAATTTTTGAAACCACATGGGTGGTCAGTGTTTTTGTCAGAATCCAAAGGAGTGGTCACTATAATTTACCCTAAAATAAATAAATAAGACTTTACCTTTAGGTTTTTATAATTTTAAAAGTTTTTTTGTTTTTGTTTTTTGGTGTTTAAATGATAATCAAACAAGTATATTTTAAAAAATAAAAGTCATTATCGCCACTTATGCCGCCAACGCTATTGTCATTGTCGTTGCTGCCGTCACCCATGCTATTGTCATCGTCATGCTGTTGCCACTGTTTTTATTGCTGTCATTAGCATCTTCACCGTAAAATAATTTATTTTTATTTTTAAAATTTTTGCTCATGAGTCAAAAACAAAGTAAAAATAACAATTTTCAATAAACTCTATTTTATTAATATTAACTTATAATTTTGAATAAATAAATTTTGTTATAATTATATAAATAGCATTTACCTATTTTGAACTGAACTATCGTTAAGTCGGCCACAAATTTTTTTATAATTAATTAATTATTAGTTTTTTTAGAATATTTGTAGAATATTTAGTCTTAATGTTTATTTTTTTATAAGTCAGGTTTTACTTTTTAAATAGAAAATATTTTTTTAACAATTTTACCCTTTGGCCTGCAATTTTTACCTTAGCTACAGCTTCTTCACTTCGTGATGGCAAGCATATCTTCGTGGGCACTCCTAGAGAAAAAGTAATTGATGGTTGATGGCGTCAATAATAATCGACGAGATGAGAGATTAGGGTTCATCACAAACGAGGGCCTAGGATTTCTTCGCAGGTCGTCGAAAAGTTATGGTTTCATAAGAAGGAAAAAAAGAAGACAATTTGTGCGAATGTCAATTTGCAAAGGGCTAAAGTTTTTGTGAACTGGTTCATGCGATAAAGAGAGAAAAAGAAGTCGACGGTGAGATAACAATAACTTGACGGCAAAAATGCCAAAGAAGAGAAGGAGTTAACAGTTAATGTACATTGTACCGAAGTCCTTTAATGAAGAAGCAAACAAAGAAAAATTTACAGTTTCACTGAGAAATTTTTTAATACAATATTTTTTGTCAAAAAGAAGAAAATGATTAAGAATTTTCTCCTTTAACTAATAATTTTCTTTGTTAATTGTGAATTTTATTAAAATAAATTTTTTTTGAAAAATGAGATTTTGATAATTACACAAGAAATTTCTCAATTTTTATTTATATTGAAATAGAGAAATTTCTCAGTTGAAAAAAGTAAGAATTTTTTGGTTGTTTTGTGTTCAAATAGGGTTAAAGAACATATTAGGTATAGCAACATAAAATGAAATCTAGTTTTAAGAAAAAAATTGGGATGGGGTTAATTTTTCTATAAATCTTATTATAGGACCCCTATTTAAAAATTTTATTTTTTTTGGATGTTTCTTAAACATTATTCGAAAAGGCATTTTTTTTTTGTTAAGAACAATTTTTGTTGTTGTTGTTGTTGTTAACTTGTTTAACTCCCATTTAACTTTTTGCTTGTCAAAAAATTAAAAAGTGAAAAAATAATTTTCAATGAACTCTAATTTAATAAATATTAAGCTGTGATTTTGAATAATTAAATATTGTTATAATTTCAACAGTAACACATACCTATTTTGTACTATCATTGACTGGGTTTTATTTTATTAAAATCTAAATTATTAGATTTGAGACTTCTTATTTTGAAATTTTTATATGTGCAATCTTTTATCTAAAAAATACCATACTTTTCTATTTCAAGGTTATCAAATCGAAAATCTTGAAATAAAATTCTAACAACTTGAAAGGTATCAAAGCAAAGCCACATCTATAATATTATATAAAATAAAATATTATATATGTTATTTGAACTTCAAAGTCTCATTTAAATTTTTTTGGATGATTAATACAATCTTATCCTTTATTGATTTAGATGATTATCTTTTCAAATTATATTTAAAACAAAGTTTCATAAAATAATTTGAATGGTCGATATTTTTATTTCAATTCTTTTTAAATTTGAAAGCTAGTATAAACTATCTTTTATAGGTTTAGAATATTTTCTTTCAAACTATATTTGAAAAAACAAAGGGTCATAATTTGATTGATCTAATATTTAATAATGATGTATTATTATTTGATTGGTCGAATTTAAATAATTTTTTTAATTTTTAAAATATATCCAATATTAATAATATTTTATAATTATGTGTAACTATTTGATTGGACCAATTTATGCTTATATCTATACTATAATATAAAACAAAATATTGTTAGTTCTTTAAGACTTATTCTAAAATTTTTAGATTTTATAATTTTTAAAAATTCAATAATTATGTGTTACAATATGATTGGTTTAAATTATTATTTTACAAATTTTGATATTTATCTTGATATAGTCTTATACTAATAAAGCTTCAAAATTATTTTGAAGTAATTTTATTGTGATCAATTTTTAATTTTATTCTAAATAAATTATGTATTATAATTTGATTGGCCCAATTATTATCCTTTTAAATCTTGACATTTATCCTTATGTAAACTTATTTTAACAAATTTTAAAGTTTATCCTGATATAATTTTATTTAAATTATTTTAAAATTTATATTAATATAATTTTATCTTAATAAAATTTTCAAATTTAGTCTTAATAACTTTAATTACTACCCTTTCAAATTTCTTTTTAGAATTATCATGATGTAATCTTATCCTAATAAATTTTAAAAATTTGTACTTAACAATTAAACTTTATCTTAATATTATTCATTCCAAATTTTAAGATTAATCTTAAGAAATTTTAAAAATTTAAATTCCTACCACCTCTTTTATCATCTAATATAAAATTCAAAACTACATACATCTAATATGAAATTCAAAACTAAAATAGATCAATCATAAATTAGAAGATTTGTCAAATTCAAATATTTTTAAAACTCAAAATTTTTTTTCAAAAACCCACCATCTCTCAATCACTTTTTAAATACCCACCATCCCACAATCTATACTATTGGAAGCATTAGTTATTATTTCTACCTTGAAAGACAACATTTTGAAACCTCTCCATTCGTATGGTTTACATCTATCATTGGCTCGATTAACAGATATTCTGAAACATGTATAATATTTAGATGGAAAAATACATACAATAAATGTATATATTATCTCGTTCTCTCTTTTAAAAAACAGTATTTAGTTCAAAAATAGATTTACGACAGTAAAATCCTGAAGTCAGATGAAATCAGTAATATTAAGCAATTTTAATTGGTATGTTTTCATTTTTAGGTTGGTTTTTGATTTATTGTTAAATTTATTTCAATTGACATGTTCACATTTTTATTATTTTGAAGATAGGTTTTTGTTAGATTATTTGATTTCTTTGAGGTGGCACCTTTGTGAGTTGACATTCATCTCATTTTTAACAGTAATTTGTTTATAATGTTTTAGATTAACTAAAGTTTAATTGGTTTTTTTGATCATACGCAACCAATTAACTAAATATTTGATCATTTTATGCTCTAACTATTTGCCCAATTAATATTATAATTGTCATTGAGCTTATGTTTGGACTAGCTTTTTTAGAGATTTTTTAGTTAAAAATCTCTTGAAAAGCTTGCTTGTTTGGTCTCAGTTAGATTTTTCTACATATTTTTACATCTATTTTTTTTACAAAAAATCAAAAGGCCTAAAAAAAAACTAGTCCAAACATAAGCTGGGATGATAATATCATGATAATTCTATTTTTGAATTTTCTACATCTATCATTTCAAGAAATCACATACGTAAATTACATTAAACGAATATTTAATGAGTATAAATTTACCAAACACAAGCTATTATGATACTTTTACTTAATTTGAATGAACATTTTATGTTCTTATTTATTTATAACATAATTTAGCCAATAAGCATGCAATTGGGCACAATAAAATTTTATATTATTTATTTTTATATTCAACTGTGAATAGCATATGCTATTTGCTAGTAAATTAAAAGGCAAATAGTTACGATACAGAGCATCTCGTCGTGAGTAATTAAAAAAATCAAAAATTTAAACTAAAAAATAAAAAAAAATAAAAAAATAAACTCCCAACAAAATAAACTTTTAAACTTTTTTTGACCAAACATAGGTTGAGCCCACCAAAACTGGCGCGCATTGATGGAGCCTATATATATATATATATATATATATAAAACCTTTACTTTTACTTTTGTGTCAAAGAGCGTGTTAAAAAAAGATTTTCTGTTTCCATAAAATCACAATTATTAGATTTGAGATTTTCACTTTGACATTTTAAAATAGGAATTTCCAGTCAAATGTCTAAAAAAACAAATCCATCAACAAAAATTTTAACGCGTGAATTCCAATCGCTTACGAAATAAATAAATTTAACACATACAAATAAATTTATATGTAATGCATACAGATAAATTTATCTGTCGCCTTATTTTATACAAAACAGATAAATTTATTTTTATTCTTTATACAGATAAATTTATCTGTATATTTTTAAAACATGTATTAAGTATACAGATAAATTTATATGTCTTCTATAAATAAGCAGACAGATAAATTTATCTGTATAAAGAACTCTGTACCTTTTCAAAACACGTACAAAGCACACAAATAAATTTATTTGTATACTTATTTATGCAAGACAGATAAATTTATCTGTGCACCTTTTCAAAAAATGTATAAAGCACACAGATAAATTTATACGTATGCTTATTTATGCAATACAGATAAATTTATCTGTGTGATTTATACATGTTTTAAAAATACACAGATAAATTTATCTGTTCTAGGATTCAATTGGATCTCACGTATTAAAATTGAATTGTGCGCGTTAAAATTTTTTTGTTGGTTGATGAAAATCAAAATCCCAAATACTTTAAGGGCTCATTTGATAGCCCGGACTGGATTAAATTGGATTAATAGTGAGCGATGATTGGTAATGAAGTGGGATTAGTAGTGAGGTGTGATTAATTTTTTTGTGTTTAAATTGAGTATGATTAAATAACGGACTAGATAATGATTTACCATTGTATTAAGTTAATTTATTTTAAAACTAACTTAAATAAATTAATAAGTTAAATTTTATGTTATTTATTTTAATATTTTTTATTATTTTTTAAAATTTTTAAATTCACTTATTAATCCAATTCTTTCTAATCTCACACCACCCCCTCTCTAATTATTCCTCATTTGACGGATTAATAGTCCGAATTAGTTCGCTCGGACTATTAGTCCAGAGGCTTAACAAATACAGTATTGGACTATACTTCTGTTTAATAGTCCGGACAGACTATTAGTTCGTCAAAATAAACGTGACCTAAGCACCTAAGACTAATTTTTCGTTTAATAACCATGAAATTAAAAGGAATAAAAAAATTTTACCGCTCGGAAACAATATTTCCCTATCTCAAGGTTACCAATATCAAAGGAAAATCTTGAAAAATGATTCTATAAGAATTTAAATTTATATTATATAGGATTAATTCAAAATCTTGTATCAACTTATTTATCTCATATTTCTTTCACAACTATTTATCAAAAATATAAACTCTTTCTTGTGAGTTAAAAAAAATTAAAAGTTAAAAAATATTTTTTAATAAGCTATATTTTGATAATATTAATTTATAGTTTTCAATAATTAAGTTGCTATAATCTTAACATTAACAAATATCTATTAACTTTAACACACAATTTTCTATTTCAATAAAATATTGATTGAGATTTTTACATAACCATACAATTGTAGTTAGATATAAAATAAATAAAAAAAACTACATGCTTATGCAATGCAGATGCTTTAAGTCAAATTTCTATGAGTAAAATACAATGACCTCCCTTAAAGTTGGTTAAATGACATTAATATTCCTAATCTTTTAGAATTACAGTTCCACTTTTGACAATTAAAATTAGATTAAAATTATTCATTTGTTATTAGATGAAAGAGCACAGAGTCAATAGATCTTGTTTACATCAATTTAAAATATATCAAAAATCTCAATATTGTTTGTTTTATAGTTATAGACTCAACTAACTATAATAAAGTTCTTATATTTTATCTAATAAATATAATATTGTGGTAAATAAAATTATATAAAATGCAATTGAAATGACATTTTATCGAATAAAAAATTATTCCAATTGCTTTAGTTTATAACTATAAAATAGACAATATTGACATTTTAAGAGTTTTTTTTATTGATGTAAGCAAAATTTTATTAACTTCGCTAATTTTCATTTCATAGTAGGGGCAAGGACGGAGGGAGAGAGGGCCCAGTGGGAAACGATGTCTCAAGTGATTTAAATTTTTTTTTAATCTCATATAAGTTAAAATTTAACAATAATGACCCCAGTAAAATAATATTTTGACTATAGTATTCTTTTCAATTACTCTTTTATATTTTATATTCCTAACAGAATATAGCAAATTTTAAAATAGTACACAGTCTCACAGAACAGAAGCACATCGCGCCTAGGGTTTTCCACTTTCCTTCCCATTTTACTAATTCAGATCAATCACGCGGCCCACGCTACTGCTCGCCTCTTGCCTCAGCTAAGCCAGGCCGTAGTCGTCGTCGTCGGGCCTCGGCCCTCTAGTTGTCGCCGCTCGCCTTAGGCCTTTGCGTCGCCGCCGTTCACGTTACCGCCACTTGCCGCTGCGCTCTCCATTCGCCTCAGGCCGTTCACGTTGCCGCTGTTCACTTTTCTTCTTATTTGGTATTTATTCCTTAACCATAATCTTTAACCATAATCTTTAAGAATCGAAACAGACAAACAATACAGAGAAGATTTTTAATAGGTTTATAGAAAATACGGCAATGAGAGTACTTGAAGGGGATTGGGCCAGTGATGTGGTTAGAGGTGCCTATGGTATGGAAATTTGGGAAGTATTTATGATTGTTTGGAAAGAGAATAAACCTTAGAGAGAAGTTAGCCCAATTCCCTTGAGAAACTGTACAGATGAGGTTTTTATATATTGAAATTGAAGTTCAATAGCTTCGAATTTTTGTTTATTGCTGAATTTGTGATATGCTCTAAATTTACTTTTTGAATTTTGTTGTTGAATTTTTGTGACTTGTGGAATTTTTGTTGAGTTTTTTATAATTATTAATTATGTCTATTTTTTGTTTACATTAGACTTAAAATTATGAATTTTTTTTTTAAAAGACTGTCACGACCCATTTTTAAATATGGCGTCCGTGACCGAACAATGAGTCAAAACTCACAAAAGGCCTCTATTTACATTAATTTTCACTTCATTTTGTAAATTACCGACAATACTTTTTTTTAAAGAAAACAAATTAATTAAATTTTTTCAGAATCTCATTTCAAAAGAAAATTTCAGAGCTTACTAATAGTAAAATAACATCCAACATTAAAACATATATTCAAGTGCTAAATATAGAACCATATGCTGAATATAGAAAAGCCAATCACCGAAATTAAAAAGAAAACATAAAAATATGAACAGAGTAATTATTTCTTTCTTGGGTACCACTTCTTTTGTTCCGTCATGCATCACCTGAAAAATGTTAACATCCATTAGCCACGGTAGTGTGAATTCAAAGAAATTCAGATTTTTAGTTTGCCATGAATTATCTAAGTTTAATTTTATATATTTAGAACTTTTTACTTTGTACCAAATATCATACTGATTTTCATCCTTATTCCATCCAACTCTCGGTATTTTTCTGCCCTCAAGTCGGATCTTTCGGAATTGTTGTCCTATTCCACCAAGTAGTAAGGACCTTTAGTATTCTTTTCTCGCCCCCTAGAGTAGGGATCTTTCGGTATTATTTTTCTGTCCCACCAAATAGCAAGGACCTTTGGTATTCTTTTCTCGTCCCCCCAGAGTAGGGACCTTTCGGTATCTTTACTATCCCCCGAGTCGAGACCTTCTGAACTTTTATCAATACATTTATCGTATATTCAAAACTCATGTGTTCGAGGCTCACTAACCCGAAAAGTATAACAGATATTCATGACTTAATTTTTATTTTCATTTTGAGATCTCACAAATATGTTAAAAATAAAATCAAGAATATAAAATATAGGCTTACTGGCCTGATAAAAATATAATAGGCATTCATAACTTAGTTTTCATTTTGAGATCTTATAAACATGTGAAGAAAAGACAAAAAAACAAAATATCTAAGAACTCATCTGTTTAGTCAAAACTCAGCCTGATTAATTCATTCCCAAGATTTTTGATTCAAAAAATCACACACAAAATAGTAATTTCAGAAATTTATAAATTCTTAAACTTCTATTCTTTATTCTTATTTTGCGTTATTTAACATATGAACTAGAACATGTACAATTTTTTTTGCACACAAAAATACCGATAAAAACTTATAACTTGTCAATATATAATCTTTAGAAAGATCTTATAGCTCTAATTCCTAAATTTTTGTTTTATATTATTAATTCCAAATTTTAAGATTTAAATCCATGTAAATACTAGTTTTAGTACAATATGAATAAGAAAATTTTATATTATTTTCTTGCATAAAATTCTTTTAAAATACTTAAATTTTTTTCTAAAAAAGCTTTAATACTTGGGTCTAAATTAATCAAGGTTTCGTTAAATTGTTATCTTCTAAAAATATGAATACAAGAAACTCTTTTAAGTTATTCTATAACATAATCTTTTAAACTTATATTAAAATACCTAAGTTAGTTAAAAACTTAGTTTAACTAAAATTTAAGACGATAAAAATTCTTTTATTCTAATTTAGTCTGAGGAATAATTTCTTTAAAACTCTCATTATTTTTATAAAAGAGTTAGTTTAATTATAACAAGTAAAATACCATTTACGGTACCTTTTAAGCTCTTTAATCAATGAGATTAACTTAAAGTTTTTATTTTGACTTGGTTTTAAAAATTTTGCTAACTTAAAATTTTTAATACAAAAATCTTCTTATTCCACTTTAGTTATAAGAATAAAATTATTTTATTTTAAATCTCTAGATTTAATATTTTTATAAAATCTTATTTATTTATTTATTTTTTTTTATAAAAAGAACATATTTTATATTTATTTTAACCTTTAAATTAAACAACAAGAAACTTCTTAAACTAAAATTTTAAACCAAACACACGCACACAAAAGCTAAACACACACACCAGTGAGAAATGAAAACACACTCGTGGCAGCCAAAACATATTAACACGTTTTTTAACACTCACTGTATATCTCTTACATACACACACAGTGCACTTCAAACCACACATGCACACTGTGCACTTCAAAAGCACCATCACATACACTGTCCACGCATGCGGTATGAGAGAGATGACAGAGAGAGATTGAGAGAGAGTGAAGGAGAGAAATAAGGAACGCCGGCGCTGGCGTCGCCGGTGGCCGGATATGGTGACTGCGGTGTCAGTGGTGGTGTCGGTACAGTGGGAGAGGGGGAGGGAGAGTATATATATATATATATATATAAACAGAGAGAGATGAGAAAGAGAGATACCGAAACAGAGAGGGAAGAGAGGCGGTCGTCAGCGGCGCGGCTTGGGGCGGTGGCTGTGTTCTCCTCCTCCGTGACAGAGAGGGAGAGAGATAGAGAGTCTGGCAGTGGCTGGGAGGGTGCTGGCGGTGGAGTGCGGTGGTGCCGGACGCGGCGCCGGCGGGGTTGGAGACCGGTGTGGGGATGGGGCGGCTTCGTCGGCGAGAGGGGTGCGGTGGCGTCGAGCTTGCGGCGCCTGCTTCTATTTTTTTCCTTTCCTCTCTTTCTTGCTTTTCTTATTTCTTATTTCTCCTAACCCTAATCTCCCTTATACAGAGGCGCCAATTACCCTAGTCTAACACTTGTATATATATATATTGCACGACACGGCTACTGAGAACGGCTCCGTTAATGGTTTAATAAATCCATCGGTTACAATTAAATTATTACTATTAATACCTTTAATAAATTTTATCTTTATTTGTATTTATATTATAATTAAATGTAATCATTATTTTTATTAGTCATATATATACATTTCTATTAATGACTATAATAATTTTTGTATTAAATTTTATTATTATTCTTTAATGAACATCATAATTGTCGTATTTAATTATAACGATCGTAACCGACAACTCATTAATAAAATTATTATCATAATTATTATTTTTTTTTCGAGATATCACAAAGACAGTTAAAGTTTGAATCGTCATCTTTTACAAATCAAATGAGTCTTTGAAGAAAAGTGGTACATAATGCAATTTGTCTAATTTTTCTACTAGTCAAAGTGAGTCTTTGAAGAAAAGTTGTATAATTTTATTTTTTCTTTCTAATTATATCTACAATTTTAAAAATATATTTACAATTTTAAGAATATACCCCAATTGAATAATAATCCTGGTTTCATCCATGAGTAGGGAATAACTATAATATAATTTTAAATTCCAAGGATATAATTATAATTTTCAAAAAATTAGGAGTACTAAAATTATCCAACCAAACTTCAAAGGATGTTAGTATATTTTACTTATTTTTATAAGGTCATAAACCTTTTTTTTCCTTTTTAAAAAAAATAGTGATTGAATATCCGTAATTGGTCAATAAAGACCCTAGAATGTCAATGGATTGGTATCTGAGTAAGTACCCATGAGGGGGACAAAGTTTCTATTTTCAGGTACAATCATCGACCTCAAGGCGTTCTTTATTTTTAGATATTTGTCAATCGAATGAATGTTGCCAAATTTCAATCCTTAAAAGGAATTCGTTGATTGAATCCATTCTTGATATTGTGCCTATAACAAAACCTACCTATTCTCCCAATGCAACTCGATTTTTTAGGAGCATGGCATTCAACTGTTTCTCTATATATGCTCCTCCAATGCCTGAGGGTGGATTGAATCCAATCTCAACCAGCATAAGCAGGCAGAGTTCACTCATCTAGTGACAAGGAAAAGATGAACAATGATGCCGGCTTGAAAAGAGGGAAACTAATAAAAGTTATCCCAGCTCAATTCAAATATTTAAAAAGTGAATTTGCGTGTAATTAGTGCCATCTCTGGGAATCCATATAAGGCAAATGATTAATTGTGAATCCCTATTGACCGTATGAAGACCTTTATACAAATTTGTACGGCTAGCAGGAGACCGACAATGAGCGCGAATAAATTTCGGTAAGCATTACTTTAGCAAGTAATCAATTGCTTTTTCTTAGTCAATGAAGCCTCAGGCCTCACATTTGGAGTTTTTTCTATTTCATGCTTCTACTTTCTGTCCTACTATTTAATTTCTCGTTCCTCACGTTCCTAGCATTCCTTGGTCTCGATTTCCTCAGCCTTTAACTTGAAATTGAATATCCTCTCCTTTAGTTAGCTATGCTAGAATGAGTTAAGTAAGCGCGTGCTTGCACGAGACTATTCTATTTTATTCTACAGATTTAATTGTTACTTTTTTTAATAAAAAATAGAGAATAGAAGAAAGAGAAACCCTACTCATCATCTAGTAGTAATTAAGAACTTGTTAGTTATTTTACTCCAAATCTTGAAAGAGCTTAACGAATATCTTTTTTTTTTGTAAAATGACAAGCAAATACATCTTGAAAGCATAAGTCTAGCTATCGATCATGAGGGTGACAATACGAGTCTTGCTCTCCCCCCGTCAAATTTTGGCTTAGGTAATTGATCAGATCTAGTATGAATCATACATAGATAGTAGTTACAGTTAGCAGCTCTCCTAGGTTCTCTCATCTAGGATTCCCGTGGAAGAGGATTAAGCTAATCTTACGAATAGCTTGATGCACTATTTCCTTTCAACCATTTGAGCGAAATGCGACAAAAGAAAAAAAAATTCATGGATAAACCCCACTGCCTCTACCCCGTAAGATCTTCGAAATCACCCAAATGATGCCTTTGGCATACAAGGGTCACAAATTGACCATAGAAATTTGCTCAATAAGTGGAACACATTTCTTTCCCTTTTTGGTCACTATCCCCTTCCTTATTTAAAGCAATGTAATTTCATGATCGGCCTGAATTTAAGTAAAGAATTGAGCTACTATAGCTAGAAATATTGGAATCAATCCACCAAATACGTAAGAGTGATGGCCCATAGTTTCTTTATAAAAAAAAAAACCCAAAAAGAGAATTAAACTTATAGAGACAAATAGAAAATCAAGCAACCATTGTCGCTGTTAGAAGTACTAAAGATTTTGATTGCCCAGGAAATATGGAATCAACTCAAGCCTATCATTGTACATAATAAGGCCACTAGATAGTAAGAAAAGGCAGTTATTATGCAAAGTAGGACTCAAATTCTAAATACAATACAAATTACTTTTCGATTTACACTTTGAATAACGTGGGCGCATATTGTTGAATAAGTTCATTCTAGTGTATGTATTGGACACGTTAACAACTAAAGTCTTGTCAAGAAAATTATAAGGCAAGACCTACCTATTAGAGGTAAGGGTGTCAAGAGATGTCAAAAATGTTCACTCTTTTAATGGAATTTTCTTTCAAAATACTACATCATGCAGAATGGCGGGTCCATCATCTATTCCTAAGTTCTTTGCCCAATGAAAAAAACATACCTTGTAAGGCATGATTGTTGCGATCAAGAATTACTTAACATCATTGAGAATGAGATATCAAAAAATTTGGAGAATAAAGTCAAAAGTGAACCAACACTGGAATCTAATCATAGCTGCAATGAAGTGTTAGGATGCAAAGGCGATGGTATTAGATTCAGCAAACACCAAAAAGTATCCATTCTCCACACAAGAAACCACCAGCTTTAGGGAATTTATCATCTTAAAAAATAATTTTTATGATTAAAAAAAGACAAAACAAACACTAAAAAAGATGCGTTTAAGTTTTTTTGACCAAAATATGCTGAGCCCACCAAAACTAACACATCTTGATTGGGCCTAATTATTCATTAGAGTAATTATTAGGTATTTTCGAAGTATTGTGCGCTATTACTTATGTGGTGCTCCTATCTAATTATGTAGTGAAATATATTCCACATAGGACAAAAATATCTTAAAGATATTAACTTATAATTTTCAGTAATTAACTTTTATTATAATTTTAACAGTAACAAAAGCCTACTTTGTGCTATCGTTGAGGTGAAAACAAGATTTTCTACTTCAATATAATCTAAATTATTATATTTATGATTTTGTACTTAAAGATTTTTACGTAACCATATAGATGAGAGAGATAGTGATCTTTTATCTCAAAAATATCATATTTCTCTATCTTAGGTGTATAAAACTATTAAATCCTACAAAAATCTTGAAATATGATTATCAAAACTTCAAGGTATTAACAGTTTATTTGTTTCAACATAATCTTTTTTTTTTGCAATTTTTTATATTTAGTAGAGCGAAAATGAAAAGAATAAAAAATAAGTTAATTTTAGTGAAAATATTTTCTTTCTTTATGACAGAAAATATTTTTCATACTCATCAACATACCACTGTCACTACAACCACCGCCATCGTACCACCGCCACCACCCCACAACCACCATCACCCCACAAATTGCCACCATCTCCCCCACCATAACACCACCACCACCACCGCATTACCACCACGACCACGACAATCCCTCTACTATTGCTATTGTGGGCAACATCGATCACAGTCAGGGGGTTTGAGGTTGAAGGCTAGGGTTGAGGTTTGAAGGTTGGGGGTTGAGAGGGCGAAAGTCGGGGGTTGAGATCTTCATGGAATTTGGGTCAGGGTTAGGGTCGGGATTAGCGTTTAAGGGTCAAGGAAAATAGGATTTCAAGGGTCGAGGGTTTGAGATTCGAGAGTTGAAGGTGTCAGGAGGTTAGGAATTTTGGTTTGGGGGTTTGTGGTCGGGGTCGAGGTTAGGGTTACGGTGTTTTGGGTTTTTGAGGGGAAAGTGGTCTAAAGGTCAAGTGAGTGTTAAGGTCCAGGGGTCTAGGGTTTCATAGGTATAAGGTTTAGGGGTTGGGGGTTTTGACCTAAGGTTTAAGGGCAAGGGTTGGGGATTGGAGGGCAGGGGCCGAGGGCTAGGGATCTAGGGTTGGTGTGGAGGGTCAAGTTTTGGAGTTCAGGGTCTATTGTCATGGTCGAGATTCGGGGATTGAAGGGTAAGAGCCGAGGGCTAGGGATCTAGGGTTAGTGTCGAGGGTCAAGTTTTGGAGTTCAGGGTCTATTGTCGGGGTTGAGATTCGGGGATCTAGGTTTAGGGTCCGAGGTTAGGGATTAAAGGGTTTAGGTTTGAGGGTTGGGTTTTAGAGTTTAGTGGTAGGGTTTGGGGTTTAAGGATTTTGAGGCTGGGCTAAGGTTCGAGGTCGATTTTGTAGTCTAGGGACTTGGGTCATAGGTCGGGGGTCAGCGACCCAGGCAAGAGTTGTGGGTTATGGGTCCAGAGTTCGAAGGTCACGATAACCACTGTCGCCATTGCCTCCACTACCATCCTGGCCCTCACTACCACTACCACCATCTGTGACACTCCGTTCTCCGGGCGTGTTGAGACATAGTAACTATAAATATGTGACATATTCTAGTTGAACATTCATAGATACATAAGATAACTGCCACATCATTAACACTTCAAAATTTGTTTAAAATACTTAATAATTACCGTCATCTAGAAAGATTAACAAAAATTATATTATGTCCGTGAAAAACTGAACAAAAAGATCAAAAAGTAAATATTCTACGTCTTCAAACTGCGTCGTTGGTATCAATCTGCTTCTGCCACTTTTCTCCTTCTTCAAAGTCTCCTTCCTCAACGAACGCGTCTTCCTCAAAGGGTCCTTCTTCTTGACTTGTGGCACGAATGCCATGAGCTGGAGCCCAAAAAAAAATTTCTTAATCCGTTTAAGAAACTTACGACAAAATATTCTACAATACATATCGTATAATACCCAATGCAAAGTTAAGGGGGCCAGATATATAGGCGAATTACAATTTTCAACAGGATGAGCACATATAAGAACAGAAGTGTGAGTGCGTGATGCCAATAGATGCAATACAAATGCCCAACCCCAAGTACTTCCAGAACAGTATCATGAATTCCACGCCATGAATTACAGAGTAGACTTGATGGATCTTGATCACCGAACCTATCCTCGCCTCGTTGCGAATAATAAATTGCATTGCCGAATTTTATGCCACAACTATTTTACTCAATGGCAACGGCGTGGGGATCGACTTTTATCCAATTTTATCCATCCTTATTCCAGGTTGACCAGTCCCACTTTAAGAACAAGAATACTCATTAGGTGTCAACCCAAAGTCTAAATAAAGCTAGTGACGAACCCATGGTGCCTAATTTTTACTTTTTTTTATAATAAAAACCTCTAATTTCATTTTCAAACATGACAATCGGGGGCACACTAAACCTACAACCACTGAACAATGATTCCCTACCCAATTGAAAAGGTACAGAGGATTTTGATAACCCAATATGCAATATAGGAATGCCCATAAATGTGCAATATGCCTCTTATGTACAACTAATCATTGCATGGTGTATAAACATGACATAGCACATGCTTCAACTTACTAAAGCATTACGCATAAGCATGCAAAGCATAACCATAATTCATGTGGTATAAAATCGAATCATCGACAAGAGTACATTTTATCAAAGCATCATTTTCGAATACTAGTTACTCACAAAGTTCACATAAGATTCACATACTCAAGTCTCATAAGTAACACACCATTCGAACACTTAGTCAATTTTAGGTACAAGTTTAATTGCTAATTTTAATGTTACGACAAAGTTTTGAAGTACTTACACATAGATTTAATTTATCATATTTTAACATCAATTAGATAAAAATATTATCTACAAATTTTATGTTTATTATTAATGTTAGATCCTAAGGCATGGGGGCCATTTATTTTATTTAAGTAAAAACGGTTCAGCAATTTACAGAGAAATATATAGGAATTGAGTTTCTGTTGATCATTATTTTGGGGCATCAATTCAAGGGTTATGGTTCTGATATTTGGTGAGGTTTTAGTTTAAGGTGTCCCCGACAAGTTTCATATTTTGAGTTATGAAAGGTTATTTAGAAAAAAATTTGACATTTGGGCCAATTTATAAAATGGGTTCAGTCCGCCTAAAAATGGTCTGCAGAGTGTGTTTTTAATAGAAAATATTTAAAATCTTTGGGGTATCATCCGAGGGTATTTTGGGCTGATATTTACTCAGTATTTATTTTAATATGTTAACTACATTTTTAATGTTTACTTCTTCTGAATTTGACTTCTAAAATATTAGGTTTTAAATCTCACAAAAATGTGTGACAGAGAGGTCTGTCAGTCACTAAACCTTAATAGAGACTTTGGGAAGTGTTTTGACTCATTGAGACTTCATATTTGTGGCTCATTTTTGGTGGACAGAAAGCTAAATGTACTCTCTACAAGTTTTATGTTTTGACCTAAGCTCGGTTATCACTCTAACTAAGGATTTTTAGGTTTACAATTCAAAGTAGTCAAAGATCTGACACTCTTAGGCAAAAATGAGATATCTAGAGCTCTACCCAACGAAATCACTTAAAACAAATTTTGTATGAAAGATAACGCAAACATATAGATTTGAACATAAAAATCACTTTAAGACTATTTTTTTACATTTAGTTATGGTATTTTAAAGTTGGTGACAGAAAGTAAGTAAGCCTAGAAAATCAAGCTACTTAGGGTTTTGATTGCTTAGCCTATGTTGTATATATTTTTGACATGTTTTCGTTGCATACATGTTATAAACTCACATACATTAAAACTCCAGAATACACACAAGTCATAAAAATTAAAACATACACATGCAAGCTCATACAAAACACAATCTTACACAAACAGCCCATGTTCTACTCCTATGACGCCTTTTTGACTCATTATTTATTTTATTTTCTTAGTGTTTGTTATAGAGATGGATTAAGGGGTATCTTGGTGAAGAATATCAGAAGATTTAAGAGAGTTTCTTATCTTGTTGGAGGCTTAAAGGGTTGTACGAGAATAGGATTTAGCTTTGTAGCTTGCTCCTTGATCCATTCCACCTTCTTTCTTCCTTCTCTCTTCCTTCTCTCTTCTTCTCTCCTTTTTCTTTGTAAACACTTAGAGAAATTTTGGATAACTCTCTCTCACTTCTCTCAGCCGAATGTATGAAGGGAAAGAGTGTTTAGGGTGTGTTTTTATAATAGAAATTATAATGGAGATTAATTATTACAATTAGTCTTAAATTTGAATTTTTGTAAATTCCTATTGGTTACATGAGAGATGGGGGTTATTTGAGAGAGACATATTTGGACCATGGAAGCAAGAGAATTTGGCTGGGGTTGTTTGGGGAACTACAAAGCTAATTTTGTATTTAATTAGGATTTTAAATTGTATTTTGGTATATTTTTGTGAATATAAATGCATAAATTATTAATTTTGTGTACCTAAACCTACTAAAACTTATTACATTAATGTATTTATAATTTATTTAGTCTTTTCGTGATTTATCATAATTTTGATAGCAATTAATTAAATATGTGTAGACTTTTAAGCTAAATTAAGTTAGTTTGACTAGAATTGATTTTTTAAATTATTTATTGTGTAGAGAGTTTAAATAATTATTTATTTACTTTTGTTGACCTATATTATTAAATTAGTATATATATATATATATATATTATTTGTATAAAAAATATTGGGTCAAAATAATACTTAATTTATATAATTTTTTTCTCATTTTAAGCTTTAAAAAGTAAAAAATAGCTTTTTGGGCACATTCTCCTAGGTGGCCGGTCATGCAAGGATATTTTGGTTATTTTTATTGTTATTTTGTATTTTATTAATTAATTACATATAAATATCTAATTTTGGGTGTCTATGTGTCAAAATTTTCAATTTTTGAGATTTTTTACTATACTAGGTGCAAAATTGTCATTTTATCTAAATTATGAAAATTTTTGATGTTTTTAAATATTTTATGTTATTTACTTAATTTAAGCTGTTCTAAGACTTTTCTGAGTATTAGGACTTTATCTCTGAGTATTTGGTGTCTTTTAGGGTTTTCGGGTCAAATTAGGATTTTTGAATTGGTTAGGGTTTCTTCTATTCATGTAGCGATATAAGTTTTCATCGCCTATCTGTCGCTAATACTAGGGTTTGAGCTAGATCGTTGCATGGGTAGTTACATTTCAGGCTATTACAACTAAGATTCTGGCGAATTGTTACGGTTTAGGTGGTTAGTACTAGGGTTCAGACTGTGGTGTTACAATTTACCCCCTTAAATAAATTTTGTCCGTAAAATTTTATGTGAAATGTTGTGGATGATTACTTACATTTTTTTTTCTCGAAGTTGTGTCGTTGAGTTGTTCGTTATTGAGGGCGTGGATAAGGTCGGGTTGATACGTTTATCACTTTGAGCTATTGCTGTTTTGTCTTACTAGCATCCTAGGTCGATAATTACACAATTTTCAAAGGTCACGTTGCCTATCCATGGTGCGGGAGTTTGTCTAACTAGAGCTAACCTAAAAGCTTTTGTTCTTCAAGCGTATCTTTTTTCGAGATAATACAACAAGTTTAGCTAATGTATATCTTAGAGTTTGCAAATTCGGGCATACCTCTAATCACCAACGAATACCCATTTTTCTCTTGCGAAGGCGAGTCTCTGGTCCATTGGTTCTTTTGTTGGTCGAGTTGTATCATCCTTTCTGAATTGCCCATTCCCTTTTGACGAACATTGTAGTTTTTTTTCCCTTGGCAGCAAGTATTCAAACTTTATATGTTCGAACTTATTACAATTAAAGTAGATCATTGAGCTTATCTCTTGTGAACGACGAACACTCCCCTCATCGCCCTCTGGTTGGTCAAGTTGTACCACCTTTTTTACCCAATTTGTTCCTTACTGTAATGAATTTGTTTGATCCTTATAACTCTGTTCTGGCTGACGATGGGCGTAATTTAATCCTCCTTGTTGTGGGCACTCAGATCTTTTATGTCCGAGCCTATGACATTGATAACAGATTTTTAATTTTGGTGCCCTTTTTCCTAGTTGTTCCAGTTGATCACCTTGAGGGTAAGGCTCCGAGTGTGAGATCTTCTTGTTATTTCGTAGTGGTCCTTCTTGGTTATTTTCTTCAATTCTTGTCGGGCAATACATCATCTTATGTCCTAGTTGGTTGCACCTATAACAAGTTCTTACTATTGATTTTTGTTGCTTTGTTCCGCCATCTCTAAAGAAGGGAAGAGAAAAAGGGAAAAAGGGTCATCAAACTGTTTGCTAAAGTTGGTTCTGCCTTTAAGGTGAAAGCATGACACTCAATCTCCCTATTAGTATGAAAAGTCTTATTCAATGAGATTCTATCGTTCTTCATCAAAGATCGTCATAGCGGGGCTACCATTTTGGGTTTTATATGAATTTTCATTATTGTATTCCAGGTCTCACTTTATTGACTAGAAAGATCTATTTCAACCAATCAATTTTTTTTCTGTTTCTATTCTTAATACTAATAATCTCGCAGTGTTGTTTACACATAAAATCTCATATGATTGCAAAGGCTAGTTGAAAACTTGTTATTGTAAGCAGCTTTGACCGAAAATAAGGATTTTCTTCAATCTCCTTTATGCCTACTCTTAAAATACTTTTGATGATTCAAAACTGGGTGTTTAAACTGTCTAGGCGAGATGTGGGTCTTATTTATATATAGTAGAGAACTTATGTTGGTGTAGATCTTACGGGTGTTCTTTTGCTTATAGCTACCGATGTGTCGTGAGGTTTAACCAATAGAAAGCGAGTGATTTTTTATGAGGCAACTTATTGTAACTCGAATGTTGTTATGCTCTTGATGCAATCTTTGACGATCCTTGTGACGAAGTCCATAATCATATATTTTTGTTCCTATTCCAGTCTTTCCAAGTGCTGTACCATTTCTCTTAGGTTCCATCGTTTGTCCTTCTTGTGCTGGTATGTAGGGTTTGGATGTCTCTTCCATTGACTGGATCGTTTCTCTCTGGTGGTTGGTCACTTTAAGGCAATTGAATGGGATAAAAGGTATGTCTGAGGCAAATATCGAGTCACGTAATCCATTTTTGTTCTTCATCAAACTCCTAATGCTCATATCGTTGTTAGAGATTCTCCATTGAAAGTGGGGATGGTCGGATTCGAATACTATCATTTTGGTGAGAAAGTTGATGTGACTAATGATGTATATGGGTACTCTTTTTTTATTTATATACTAAGGTAGTCCTAAACTCGAGGCGTGTCTCTTGTTTTTCATTTTGCAACTGTTGGTACAAATCTTTTGTTTTCAATTCGTTGGATGTGTAGGTCTACTATGAACTAGTCTGGAAAAGTCTAAATTTTGTCACATAGTGATGTCATGAGTTCCTTAGTGTGTAGTTGTTGTTCCTTACTGTAGATTGTTGATGGTATAATTCTACTTGTTGGCTCATTCAAAAAGGTGTAGTCAGTTGAGTAAACCCTTACTTAACCATTCCTGCAGTCGGGGGGTTTCAGTCTTCAAAATTTCGTTAAAAGCGAACGTTGTCTATACTTTGGGTCGTAATGTTGAGGAAAGGTCACCTCACGATTCCAGGAGGCGTTAAGGGGATTCCGTGCATTGTCCTAATCTTTCGTGAAAGCGTTGAAGTCTAATAATGTACTATCCTGACATTCGTCGTAGTCACTTACAGATATACGGGACAGGGTTTTGAGGATTACCGGGCAAAAACATACATGGAGATCCTGGTCAGCTCGATTTTATCGATTTTAAAGAAGGTGACTGTAAGGCAGTGACTAGATAAGCGTTTAGCTAAGGATTTCGAAAGGTGCAAGCACGAACACAACAAGAAATTACGCTTTTAACGACCACTTTTGGCGACGAACAACGAATTTAGTCGTGAAAGGTACAACAATTTGCGTCCACAATTTCTTTGGTCGCAGAATATACAACAATAAGTGACTAAAAAGTTTTGGTCACGGAATATACAACCATTAGAGACCGTTCTTTCTTTAGTCGCGACATGTCCCACCATTGGCGACCAAATATTTTCTATGGTTGCGAAAAATATTTTTTATGGCGACGAAATCTGTGTGTAGTCTCAAAAGGTCTAGCACTAAAAAGGAAAATTTTAGTGGATGCATTTTGGCAACTAAGATTTAGTTGCAAAAAAAAAACCTTTTAATTGGTGACAAAAATATTTTGTTTCAAAAAGAATACTGTTGGCGACCAACTGTAGTTTTCGTCACCACAAATTTTGGCGCCAATGAAAAAATGCGGAAAAAAAGTTTGGCACTTATATCCTTTAGCAATTAACAAAATGTTGTTGCGCAAAAGGATCAGGGGCGACTATTTTTACACTTGGTCACCAAATGTGTTGGCGCCAAGTTCAAGCAAGGCCTTTTGGCGACTAAAGATTAGTCGCAACAAAATTTATAATTGGCGACCAAGTGGTCACGAAAATCTTACATTCGGTGACTAAAAATGTGATTGGTCACCGAAGGTTTAGCAATAATAATTTTTTTTTCTTTGCCAAATGCTTATGATTTGTTGATAGAAATTTAATTAGTAACGAAACAACGAGTGTATAAACTATTTTGCAATAAAATACGTGTTAATCGCATAATTTTTTTAATACTTCTATTTTTTTATTGTGATGATTTTTTATACTTTTTGAGAAATAAAAATTTAAAACAGTCCTCCAGTCTCTTACTTCTTCTAGTAGTGGTGAAAGAAATAAGAAACAGTGTGTCTGACACGAACCGTTCACCTTCCCTCCTCTTATGCTACCTTTCTCCGCCTCCACCCCCAAGCCTTAATTCCTCCCCTCGTGTCCTCTTCATCGTCGCCACCCCTCTCAACGGCGGCGTCGCCGTCCTCCTTCGCTTTTGAATCATCTTTCGGAACATTCAATTATTCACCTCAGTCCCAAATAGAAATCAAATCGCATGTCATAAAATCTAATCGAATCATTAAATAACATTTTGGTTTCAGTTTAAAACCGTAGTTCTAAGAATAAGAAGTTGTTGCCAAATTTATATTAAATAAATTATACATTTATTTGTTATGTTTAATTATTTTTTATATTATATATATTTTATTTTATCACTTATTTTTATCTATATAATAAAACAGCTCAAGTTTTCAAAATGTCTTAGGATGAGGATTTAATATTCATTTTTATGCACGGCTCAGATTGTATTTACCCAGTCAAATATTGTAAAGAGCGAGCAGATTTTAGGAAGGGGTTATGTTTCGTAAAATCTCATATTGGAAGCAAGAGAGATAGAGAACAAATGAGTTGGTATAAAAGAGGTAGCCCATGAAGAGATTATACATGCCTTTATGATACGTAGGCCATTTTATAAATTTTTTTTTTAAAAAATTCATAGAATTTAATTTCAAAGGAAACAAAATATAGGGGGTTTTATAGTTTTTTTATTTTAAAAAGTTCAAGTGTTTGATGTTTAAAATGTTTGATTTTAAGACATTTATTTATTTTTTATATAGAAGAAGTTAAATTATTTGGAATAATTTCTATAGTAATTTTTTATTTTTTATTTTTAAATTGGAGTGTTTGATATATTAACACATTTTTTTTGTATTGTTTGATGGTATTATACTATTATAATCAATTTACTCTAAAAATTAGGAATTTTTTTTAAAAAAAATAAAGGTTAATGACTTCTTAAAGATGCCAAATATTTCTACATAAAAATAAAATTTAAAAAATGACAAATAAAAACTTAGTTATTTTGCTGGCCCCTATAACTAGAGAATGATTCATGCTTAAAAGCACTCATCAATTCATAATTATGGACTGTGTATAAAAAAAGCTAAGGCCATGTTTGGCATTTTTTTAAAACTTATGCCTAATATTCATAAAAAACTACTATAAATAATGATTATATTTAATTAATGATTATATTTAATTATTTTTTATCTATTAGTAATAGTTTATGGATTATAAATATATATTATGATGTTTATTTTTTTAAATTTTTCATGATGAGAAATATTTATAAAATAGATTAATGTTAAAAAATTTACTAAAAATAAATAAATTATATAAAAGAACTAGATTAAATACACAATACATAGAATTATTACGATGTTTTGAGAAAAAATAAAAAATTTATATAATAAATTATCTTTAAAGGATGAAGATTAATGTTAGAATGCATTTTATTCAAAATAAATAAATAAATAAATAAACTCCCGTCCAAACATTTCTCCTTTTTTTTACTGTAACAACCCGAAACATTTTTTTTATATTTATTTTAATTCGTTATATTTGACCTAATTAAATTGTCAAAAGTAATTTTAGACGATAATATAACATGTAATGGATAATTAGAACGCGTAAGAATTTCGGGATAATAAATTATGAATAATTTATAATATCAGAATATTTTAATATTATGATTTAAATTCAAATTTAATGAAATGGATGATTAAATAGAGTGAAATTAACATAAAAGTAAACATCTAAATTATCAATATATAAATATAGGTATTAAAGTATGTTTTAAAGAGGAATCTGAAAGGTTCAAAATAAAAATTAAAAAATTAATTTAAAACTCATCTCAGCCGAACTGAGAATGAGGAAAACAGAAAGAGGGGAAGAACCGAGAGGCGCGCGACGTGCGACCTGCTACCGGACTCCGCCGCACCTCCTTCGCTCCACCACCTGTAAGCGCCGCCGGGCCAAATCACCGCCATCGACGTCACCAACCCGACGTTGGCGCCATCACCACCACCACCACCACCACCGACAGTTTTTCCGATTTCTCCCTCTCGGCCACGACTGTTTCTTCTCTCCCTCATGTTCGAATTTGGTGTTCTTCACCATGGAAGAGAGCCTCAAAGCTCTAGGTTACCCAACTCACAAAGACTGACCAAACTTGAAATTGGATCTCTCCAGTTCGAATTCCATGATAGCCGAAACTGTGATGACCGACCAACTCTAGGGTTCCGAAAATTGGGGATTTCGGCTCTACAAGTGGTAGGGTTTTGACTAGATTGAATGTTTTGCTTTGATTTGTGTTGTTTTTAAAGTTTAATCACATGAAAGCTTAAGTTTCTTTTGAGATTGATCGAAACCCTAGTTAATCTAGAAATGGTGGAGTTGGATTTATGGTAATTGTTTAATATGGTGAAATTGGAGCACATAAGAGGTACTAAATCCATGAGACTTGATGGTTTGCGGATTAGAGAGTTAAAAGCTATAGCTTAACCCAAAATTTCATTAAAGCGTGGTTAGTTTTAGTATCTTGAACTTGATTTCATGAATTTTGGATAGAAAGTTCATATATGGGAAGCTTAATGAGATGTCTGAACCCTTTAACTTACGAATGTGACATTTGAAGATTAAACTTATGTTTAATTTACATGATTTGGGAGTTGGTATGTATAGATCCTCTGTTAAGTAGTTTGATTGTATCAAGTTCATGGCGAATAAATGAAAACTGCGGAGTTTGGGTCTTTCTTTTTGGGTAAGTTTAGATATGGATTGTGGAACTCATTTTGTGACTGACTACTTATTGATGCTGCTGATCGTTCTCTTCAGTTTACTATATCTGCACTTTTTGTCTTGTAAATTTATGAACTCTATGCTTTCTTTTTGCTGATATCCTGTGATTAGTGTTTTTTTAACCTATTTTTGCAAAAGAGATTTTTCTCAAGAGTCAGCAGTCCACTGGGATAGGCATCAAGTAGTTGTTTCTGTCCACAAGTATGGCAGTTTGTTGAACTGCATATTCAGCTGCATCTCTTTTCCATCATATTTTACCGCTGGACCATTAATAAGTATTGTCATTTCAGACTTGCTTCTTTCTGCTTGGGAATTATATAATTGACGAATTTGAATTTTCTATATTCTTTTCAGTTTTTGTCTTTGAATTTGAACCAGTTCTGGTATGGAATATAGCAGTTTGCAGGTAATGTGCAATGTTTAAGTGGAACTTTCGCCTCAGTTATGGCTGCTAGACAAATTATTTTCTTTGTAGTGGTTGCTTCTTATAGCATTTCTTGTGCCATAATCAGTAAATTCAGGAGTAGAGCATCGCCATATTTTAACAACACTTAAACGGCAGTTCGCTGACATCATTGCTCCATGGGAGGGTGGGTAATTGGAGCTTTTATCAACCTTATTGGAAGCATTGCCATCAATTTTGGGACCAACCTTCTCAAATTGGGTAATTGGGTCTTTCTTTTTGGGGCACTTGAATCATTACTTGGGTATTTAAAATTGTGACTTGATACATGGTTAAGACCATAACTAAATTAGAAGATTTTCCAATTGTCTAAGGTAGGTTCCTAGCTTGTGTGGTTTTGAAGCATCAATCGGATGAGAATGGAGTTAGATGTTGGTATTGAACTATAATAAGGTGAAGTTAGAGACTTGTTTGGAAACAACCAAGAAGGGAATAAAGCTTATTTAGCAAGGAAAACAACTAAAATCATCAAAGAGCCAAAACCTCCAAGTTGCCGAAAACTTAGGTGATGGGATTGAGTAAAATTTGAAGCTTTGAAACTATGTGGGGTAGGATCTAGACTAATTTGGGTGAAATCCATTGAATTGTGTTGATTTTATTTTGAAATTCAAGAAGATATTAGGAACCTTTAAATGCTTGAACGAAAAATAAATACTTTTCTTAAGTTATGAATTTATTGGGTTGATCTCTTTTAAATTTGAATATTATTATGAAATTAGGATACTAATGAAGTAATTAAAGCTTTGGAACTTCCTATCATGGTCAATTGGCGATTTAATATTTGAAATCTTAATTTCTTTGGCACTTGAGTTGTGGGATTTAAGTTTAATTTATGAAATGAGAGCTTGAATTCATTACACTTGAATAGTGTCATTATAGTGAGATTGTTATATGTTGTTGAAACCTCATGATTGGTTAGATTGAAATAAATGAGTTAGATTAACACTTTAAATTGGAAATTTTGGAAGCTTTGAAGCTCTTTATATATTTATGACTCACATTCAGAAATTGTATAATAAATTGGTTGTGGGTTCATGAGAATTCAATTAAGTGTTGAAATAATGAATTATAAAAATGTGTTGGGACTTGTGATTTAAAGAACCATGAGGTTTATTGATTTGATATTAAAATGGTAATGCTATAAAGCTTGATTGGAAATCTAAGTGATGGAATTGAAAAAAAAAAAAAAAGAATGATACAACGGTTAAAGGAATGGAATTTATGAATCCACGATTTTTGAGATGGAAGTTTGGGAACTCATTTTTTAGATGGATTGTTATGCTAAAATCTGCAATACGTAGGTTGGTGTTGAATAGTTATATACATACATATGCATAAATCATTAAACCCGTATGAGAATCTTCATAAGAGTGTGTAGTCATCTTTTATTTTTAATTTTTTTGACACTTAGAATATTCTTTGAGTTATAGGAAAACAACCACCTGTGAAATAACTCTAAAACAACTAAATGAGCAATTAAAACATTTTAATTAATGCTTAGAATATTTTCGATTAAAATCTAATCAAAACATGTACGTCCATTTCAAGTGTACTAGTATTTGTTGCTATTTGTCTTATTCCATAACTTTCTCATTTGGATGATTGAATTGTTATTTGGTTTGTTGTTCTTGCAGTTGCACAATCTCCTTCAATCGGACTTAATGCACCGTCTCTTTCTGTTCTTATTACACAGATGAATGATATAGGTGCTCTCATCTTACTTTATTATGTATTTATTGTGTAATGTATTTATTATGTAAATCAGATTAAATTCATTCATGGTTTAAATCTGTATAGTTTAATTCTTTGTGGGAGTAGTGTAATTGTTGTGAAACTTAGACAAATAGTTATTAAGTAGTTTGTAGTTGCTATTCTGAGTTGAGGTCCAGGCTGTGCCTGTGTATATTATTTTATTGATGGTTAACAGATTATTCAGAAAATTTGAGATAGTTCGAAAAACAGAAGAAATTTTGCCCAAATTTTTAATTTTTCGAACACTTAGAATGTTCTTTGAGTTATAGAAAAACAACCACCTGTGAAATAACCACTTGTGATGTCACGGGTCAAACATCCGGGTCATGCGAAAGCCCACCAAAGCACATTTTTAAGAAAAATAGGTTTCACAGTTGATAATCAAAATGTACAACATTTGGATAAAATCCTCAAAGTTCAACTCTCATAAACTGGAAACATTCATTCTTATACATGAATAAATATATCCCCTCAAGGCATACAAAACTAGCCTTCTGAAATAGGCATCACATGTAAAAGTACATTTACAAAACAGGAAAAACTACAGCAAGGCTTTCATCACCTCTGCAACTTGGTCAACTCATCATGCTCACCCGAAAAGGTTTTACGGCAAAATTTCACACCGTGAGCCAAATCCCAATAGAAAGTAGACAGTAAAGTTGTAAAATAAGCTATGCAATTATACACACACGAGCTCAACCACGGGAGCCAAAAAGGTTTTTCTCTCAAAAATCATAAATTTTTCACCAGACTAACACGAGTCTCAAAAGGTTTTATCTCATAAAATTTTACATTTTCATCCTTCAAATTATGCATATCATCTTAATAGATATCATGCCACAGTTAAGAAAAAGCTGTAAATAAAACAGTAAGCTCGACTCAGGCTACACAGCTGATGAGAAGATAAAATGTAGTACTACCCACTCTTCCACACCGACAAAGGTAATAACTATAGACTTTCGTCTATTACCCTCGACCCGTAGGTTTAGTAATGACAAGCTCTATACGGAGTCACAATAATAACGCCATTAACGGAGGCAACCGAACCACTCAATTTACGAAAATTAGCCCGAAGGTACAGAGCACATGCTGCTTAATTTACGGGACCTGAGCCTGAGGGTACAAAGCACCAAATCACACTCAATTTACAGGGATTAACCCGAAGGTACAGAGCACCTACGCTGCGCACGTTTTCGGATTTACACCGAGGAGCAATGGAAGCCTAACTCAACAATACCCACTGTCACGGTACATTTATGAAAAACATTTAAAAACACACCGTAGTTTAACTACGAAAATCTGAAAAACAGAGTATGCACCACTTGCATAGAAAGAGATCCAATCCATTGACATGGAGATCTAAAATCATTTTCAACAAAACGTTTAAAAGGTGAGGCTCAACCCCGTAGGTTAGCTCCAAACCTCCAAAAAGACGTTTTTCAACTGATTTCACAATTCACCATTTTTAAACCTCCTTTTGAAAATCACGAATTTCAACACACGCAGATTATCCATACAATCAAGAAAAGGCGTAAAAATTCACTTTTACCCAAAAATTAAGGTTTACACATGAAAATAGCATTTGATGTATTTTTTACCCGTTAAAAACACGTATAATTACATAAAACACCCTTATATAGCAGTAGAGTCTTGAATCCTACCTCGGAGAATCAAGAACTCGACGTCTTAAAACTGAACAGCGTCAGAACGAGAATTCGACCGGATGGATGTGAAGCCCTCGGCCCCAATAGCAAGGATCCACAAAGGAATCAACAACAAACCAAGCCCCGAGTCCTCAAATCTAGAGAGAAGAGGAGAAAAGGGAAACTTAGGTTTAAAGAAAGGTTTTTGTCTCAAAATCACTGCCACTGGAGCCTTTATAGAAAACCAAAATTTGCTCTGTTCAGTCGACTGAACCACTGAGTTCAGTCGACTGAACTCAACAAAACCAGTTCAGTCGACCGAACTGGACCCTCTAGTCGACCGAACTCAACAGCAGAGGCGTATTGGAATTTGCTATTGTGTTTCAAGCAAAAAAAACCAACCCAACCCACCTAACCAAGGTCTGAAAAAGCATAAAACACATTTACACATGCTTTTCTATAACTTTAAAGTATAAACCATGCATCGATGCTATAAAACATGGAGGAAAAACACGTTATGAATATACAAAACTCAAAATTAAAAGGTTCAGGGTCTCATAACTCTCCCCCCATATGGAATTTCGCCCCCAAAATTCGCAACAAGGTCACGAGGTAAAGAGGTCTGGGTATCTAGCACGCATCTCAGACTCCAGCTCCCATGTAGCTTCCTCAGCCCCGTGATGATGCCATAAGATCTTGACATACGCAATTGTTTTGCCCCGCAACACCTGATCCTTTGTATCAAGAATTCTCACTAGACGCGCCTCATAAGTGGCATCCTTATCAACCCGCAACTCAGCCCAATCTAACACATGCGAAGGATCAGGCTCGTACCACCGAAGCATAGAAACGTGGAACACGTTATGCATTGATGCTAACTGAGGTGGTAACGCCAACCGATAAGCAACCTCTCCAACCCTATCAAGGATCTCGAAAGATCTAATGAAACGTTGTGATAGCTTCCTGCTACGACCAAATCTCATAAAACCCCTACGTGGCGAGACCTTTAGAAACACATGATCCCCCACTGTAAACTCCAAAGGTCACCTCCTCTGATCTGCATAACTCTTCTGGCAGCTCTGCGCTGTCAGTAGGCGCTAGCGTATCACCGCAACCTTCTCTGTCGTCTCCCGTACCATGTCTGGTCCCAAGACTGTGGTCTTTTCCACGTCTGTCCAACACATGGGCGATCTACACGGTGTACCTTACAAAGTCTCATACGGTGCATCCCGATATTGGACTGATAGCTGTTGTTGTATGCAAACTCTGCCAACGGTAGATGATCCTCCCACGAACCTCTGAAATCAAGGACACAAGACCTCAGCATATCCTCTAGAATCTGTATAGTCCTCTTTGATTGGCCATCCGTCTGAGGGTGAAAAGCAGTACTGAATATCAAGTTTGTCCCCAAGGCCTTCTGAAGACTCTGCCAAAAGTGCGATGTAAAGCGCGGGTCTTGGTCTGAAACAATGGATACTGGCACTCCGTGCAATTTGACTACCTCCCTGACGTACAAGCTACTTAGTAGTTCCACCGAATCCCCCACTCGGATGGGAAAAAAGTGTGCTGACTTTGTCAACCTATCAACCGCAACCCGTACGGCGTCGTGTCCCCTAGGTGACCGAGGAAGTCCTAACACAAGGACCATCGTGACATGCTCCCACTTTCACTCCGATATAGGCAACGACTGTAGCAATCCTGCTGATATCTGATGTTCTACTTTTACCTGCTGACAAGTGAGGTATCGAAAAACAAACTAAATCACATCTCTCTTCATTCCCGTCCAATAGAACTGACGACATAAGTCATGGTACATCTTCATGCCTCCTGGATGCACGGCAAGACGAGAATGATGACACTCATGTAATAGATCAACTCGGCATGACTTTGGCACAAACAACCTGCCTGCCAACCTCAGACTCTGATTAGAACCCACAATCCATCCTGATGTATCCTCGCCACTAATAACGCGGTCTCGTATCATTTGAGCCTCCTGATCCGTCTGCTGGACCTCTAGCACACGTGCTATCAACGTTGGTTGAGTAACTACAGAAAACTACGTATCTGCTGGACCTCTAACAAACGCGTCATCGGTGCAATGACTCTAGCAAAGTTCTTCACGAACCGTCGATAATAACCGGCTAGACCCAGAAAACTACGTATCTCAAAGACACTCTTCGGTCGCTCCTAACCGGTTACAGCATAAGTCTTTGACGAATCCACTGATACCTCATCTGTTGACACTACGTGTCCCAAAAATCTCACCTCAGTCATCTAGAACTCGCACTTTTCGAACTTTGCATACATGCGATGCTCTCTCAAAGTCTGTAGCACGATAAGTAAATGATCTTCATGTGCCTCCCTAGTGGGTGAATATATCAGAATATCATTCACAAACACTACCACAAAGCTGTCCAAGTAAGGATGGAAGATCCGGTTCATCAGACCCATGAACGTAGCTGGTGCGTTCGTCAGACCGAACGGCATAACCAAAAACTCGTAGTGACCATAGCGAGTCCGAACGGCGATCTTCGCTATGTCCTCGTGCCTAATCCTCAACTGGTGATATCCCTACCTGAAGTCAATCTTCGAGAAGCAGCTCGAACCCCTCAGCTGATCAAACAAGTATCTATTCTCGGCATCGGATACTTGTTCTTTACTGTCACCTGGTTTAGCTTCCTGTAATCGATACACAGACGCAACAATCCATCATTCTTCTTTGCGAAAAGAGCAGGAGCTCCCCACGGCGAAGTACTCGGACGTATAAACCCCTTGTCTAGCAACTCCTGTAACTGCACATTGAGTTCACGCAATTCAGCGGGTGCAAAGCGATAGGACGGTATAGATATGGGAGCAGCCCTAGGAACTAGATCAATAGAGAACTCTACCTCACAGCTCGGTGGCAATTCATACAAATCATCGAGAAAGACATCAGGATAGTCGCACACCACCGGAGGTAATTCTCCTCGAACCCTAACTATCTCATCCAACATAAGGGCTGCAAAAAGAGAACCCAGGTTGCCCTGGTTCCGCATAACACCTGGCATAGACCTCAAACCCTTATCCCGGTCTCCCACAAAACAACAGCATTCTCCCGCTGGGGTACAAATTGTTACCCTCCGTCGATCGCAATCGATGACGGCACGATAGGTGGTCAGCCAATCCATTCCTAGGATGACATCAAACGCGGTCATGTCTATGATAACAAGGTCGAACTCTAAACAACGATCGGCGACCTCCAACACGCAAGATTTACAGACAAGACTCAACGTCATATCCCCACTCACTAGGGTCTCCACGCACATAGTACTATCCAACCAATCTATTTTCAACCCCAAAGCAGATGCAAAAGCAGATGATATGAATGAATGTAATACTCGATTGTCGATAAGAACACTGGCCCATGATCTGTAGACTAGAAAGGTATCTCTGATCATGGAGGTGGTAGCAGCATCGGGCACGACCGGTGCTCTGGATGAACTAGGATCTGCAAGAACATAAGCTATGGCTGGTCCGTTGTGGCTTTGAATTGTCGACTGTCTACCTGACCGCACTGATGCACCCCCCCTTTGGAAATCTGGACGTCTGAGCTCTCGGCTGCTGATATGTTTGTCGTCCCGGGCCAGGTGAAACAACAGGTGCTCCAGCTGTACTCTGCATACTCCCTCCTCCAGAGCAGTCCCTACGGATGTGCCCAGACTGGCCGCACTCAAAACATATCACTGGCCCCCTCCCCTGTGCCGGCGACTGCAACTGCGCTTGAACAGGCGCTGTGCTCCTGCACTCAGCCGCACGATGTCTTGGCCGATGGCATCGGTGACAAAGAAGCCCTCTCTGATATGACCTTCCCGTTGAAGCTACAGGAGGCGTGGAAGCAGAAGATTGTGGCGAATACGACCCCATTGGATGCGAACTCGAACCAGATGTCCGTCGACGCTTGTTCTCCCTGTGCACCTGATCCTGTATGCGTCCCTCGCCCTGCTGACTCTTGTTGTCCTTGTCTCTACGCGTCTCATTCAGAGTGTCTTCCACTTTCATAAATGTCTCCACTAACTCTGTAAAGACCTGCATCCTGAATGCTGCCACCCTGTCTCGGATAGCGGGCCTCAAATCCCTATCGAACTGTTTTGCATGGAACTCATCAGTAGATACTATCTCCTGTGCAAACTGGGATAGGCTAGTAAACTCAGCCTCGTACTCAAGCACTGTTGTCGTCCCCTGCGTCAGAAATAAGAAGTCCTCTCTATAGCGATCTCTTAGAGTCGTTGGAAAGTATTTCTCCAGAAATACTTTCGTGAATGCATATCAGGTGCCTGCCATTGTGATCTTGGCGAACTTCCACCACATATGGGCACTCCCTCTCAGCTGGAAGGCGACACATATAACCCTAAGATTATCTTCCTCAATCTAAAGCGAATCAAAGATCTTGGTAACCAGCTCCAGCCACTCAGTGGCAACTGTGGGATTGGGATCCCCAAAAAAGGTAGGAGGGTCCAGACAGCGAAACTCGAGCATCGCAACCGTCGCCCTCAGCTCGGATACACTCCCCCTTCCCTTAGTGGGCTCAGCTAGTTGCTGGATGGAGCTTACCATCTCACGCAATAGATCTCCCTCAGCAATAGGTCCTTGGGGTGCATTAGCATCCCCAATACCTGGGACTGGAACGTCCCTTCGGCCAGAACCATGGCCACGGTCTCGACCTCAGTCTCGTCCTCCCCGCGTGGACATAACTCTATACGAAAGCAATATAACAGGATAAAAATTCATACAACATGTTATTGCTAACGTAAAAGACAGATAAGTATGCTAACACATAGCCACGTAATATCATGCCATCACATCTCACATACTGAGGAGAACCGACAAGGACTCATCTATCTAGATAACCTACTCAGATTCCTTGCTAGAAATCACGTCCGCGAAATGCGTCTTTAACATGGCTCCCAAGTATGTTAATCTAAACGTCCGTATGCAAGACTAATCAATCATAAGGTTCAACCTTCATACCCACGTATACACCACAAGCTATCATGATATGTTAGGAAAACGCTGTAACACATGCAATCAAGCACGCATACATCCTTACAAGGTGATATACCCTATTTCCCATGACTCATAGGTATTCGAACCCAACGCTCTGATACTAAGTTGTCACGCCTCAAACATTCGGGCCACGCGAAAGCGCACCAAAACACCTATTTAAGGAAAATAGATTTCACAGTTGATAATCAAAATGTACAACATTTGGATAAAATTTCCACAATTCAACTCTCATAAATTGGAAACATGTATTCTCATACATGAATAAATATATCGCCTCAAGACGTACAAAATTAGCCTTCTGAAACAGGCATCACATGTAAAAGTACATGTACAAAACAGGAAAAACTACAGTAAGTCTTCCATCACCTCTGCAAGTAGGTTAACTCATCATGCTCACCTGAAAAGGTTTTACAGTAAAATTCCACACCGTGAGCCAAAGTCCAATAGAAAGTAGACAGTAAAGCTGTAAAACATGTTATGCAATTATACACACACGGGCTCTCAACCACGGGAGCCAAAAAGATTTTTCTCTAAAAAATCATCAATTTTTCACCAGACTAACACGAGTCTCAAAAGGTTTTATCTTATAAAACCCCACACTTTTTATCCTTCAAACTATGCATATCATCTTAACAGATATCATGCCATAGTTAAGGAAAAACTGTAAATAAAACAGTAAGCTCGACTTAGGCCACACAGCTGAGGAGAAGATAAAATGTAGTTTTATGTACCGACTATGCCACACCGACAAAGGTAACAACTATAGACTCTCGTCCATTACCCTCGACCCATAGGTTTAGTAATGACAAGCTCTATACGGAGTCACAACAATAACGCCATTAACGGGGGCAACTGAACCACTCAATTTACAGGAACTAGCCCGAAGGTACAGAGCACCTGCTGCTTAATTTACGGGACCTGAGCCAGAGAGTACAAAGCACCCAATCACACTTAATTACAAGGATTAATCCGAAAGTACAGAGCACCTACGCTGCGCACGTTTTCAGACTTACACCGAGGAGTAATGGAAGTCCAACTCAACAATACCCACTGTCACGGTACATTTATGAAAAATATTTAAAAACCCACTGTAGCTCAACTATGAAAACCCAAAAAACAGAGTATGCACCACATGCATAAAAAGTGATCCAATTCATTGACATGGAGATCTAAAATAATTTTCAACAAAACGTTTAAAAGGTGAGGCTCAACCCCGCGGGTTAGCTCCAAACCTCCAAAAAGACATTTTTCACCCGATTTCACAATTCAGCGTTTTCAAACCTTCTTTTGAAAACCACGGATGTCAACACACTCAGATCATGCATACAACCAAGAAAAGGCGTAAAAATTCACTTTTATCCAAAAATCAAGGTTTACACATGAAAATAGCATTTGATGTATTTTTTACCAAGTGAAAAAACGTATAATTACATAAAACACCCTTATTTAGCAGTAGGGTCTAGAATCTTACCTCGGAGAGTCAAGAATTCGACGTCTCAAAACTGAACAGCGTCAGAACGAGAATCCGATCGGATGGATGTGAAGCCCTCGACCCCGATAGCAAGGATTCACAAAGGAATCAACAACAAACCAAGCCCTGGGTCCTCAAATCTAGAGAGGAGGAGGAGAAAAGGAAAACTTAGGTCTAAAGAAAGGTTTTTGTCTTAAAATCACAGCCACTGAAGCCTTTATAGAAAATCAAAATTTGCTCTGTTCAGTCGATCGAACCACCGAGTTCAGTCGACCGAACTCAACAAAACCAGTTCAGTCGACCGAACTGGTCCCTCCATCGACCGAACTCAACAACAGAGACGTACTGAAATTTGCTACTATGTTTCAAGCCAAAAAATCAACCCAACCCACCTAACGAAGGTCTGGGAAAGCATAAAACACATTTACACATGCGTTTCTACAATTTTAAAGCATAAATCATGCATCAATGCCATAAAACATGGAGAAAAAACACGTTATGAATATACAGAACTCAAAATTAAAAGGTTTAGGGTCTTACATGTGAAATAACTCTAAAACGTCAAAATAAGCAATTAAAACATTTTAAATGCTTAGAATATTTTTTATTAAAATCTAACCAAAACATGTACGTCTATTTCAAGAGTACTCGTACTTGTTGCTATTTATCTAATTACATAACTTTTTCATTTGGATGATTGAATTGTTATTTGCTTTGTTGTTTTTGTAGTTACACCATCTTCTTCAATCTGACCTAATAAGTAGCCATGGATTTTTTTTTTCTTTTGCAGATATACGATGGTACTTTTGGATGCAGCTCGATTATGGTTCTACTATGTTTTTTGAAGGAACTTAATTATTAAATTTTCATTTGAATGTCATTTTAAAACTTTGGATGATGTTTGAGAAATTGGATATTATTTTGAAACTTTAGATGAATGTTTTATTTTATTATTAAAACTTTGTATGGATATGTAGAATGGTTGTTAGATTTATGTACGTATGAAAGTGTTATTTTTAATAAATATTTGTGTTGGGTATGAATATTTGTAGAGTATGAATATTTGTGATTTGTATAGATGAATATTAAATATTATTTTATAAAAATTTTATATAATATAACAGGTTACAAGGGATATTTGTGATTTGCATAGATGAATATTAAATATTATTTTATAAAAATTTTATATAATATAACAGGTTACAAGGGATACTTTTATCGACAAATAAATTGTGCTGCGAAAAAATAAATTTTTGGCGACTATATTAGTTTGAAGCCAAATGATTTAGGATCGGTTGTGTTTTGACAACCACAAATTTTGGTCGTGAAACATCTGATTATAATATTGCATTCAACGACCGTAGTAGGTAGTCGCAAAATTCTTAATAGTATGTTTTTAGCGACAAAATTTTTTTGTCGTGGAATCAACGTACAATAGCGATTAAATTACATTCAGCAACTAAATTAATTTTGTTGCAAAATCGTGGCGACAACAGCGATTAAATTATATTTAGCGACTAAATTAGTTTTTCGCGGGATAGAGGTACAACAGCGACTAAATTATATTCAGTGACAACTGGTATTGGTTATCGCATGCTACATTGTTGACCAAACTTGTGGTCGCATAAACAAAATTTACGGCAACTAAATAAAATTTAGTCGCCAAAAACATTTAGTGTTAAGGTATTACCGACCAACGTGGCGACTAAAAAATTAAGTCGCCAAAACATTATTGTGACCAAAAACTGGACTTACGCCGACTAAACAGTTAGTCGCAAAATGTGCATTTTCTTGTAGTGTAAATACCGCTGGGGTTAGAATATCTAAGGGTGGACTCTTAGATGGTTTAAAGGCATGGGGCCATAGTTAAGGTAATCACCATTGGCTTGGATCGAGAGGTTGATTGAAGCTTAGGTGCACTAGAGATAAGAAATCAGCAATTAATGAATATTACGAAGAGAATGTTCTTGGGACTAATTTGTGCAGTATCAGACTTTGACAAAAGGTATGTTTAATCATCGGGTAGCCAAAATGGATATTTTTCCTAAAATTACGTCGGCTTAACATATTTCAATTCAAGTATCTAAGTCAACTCCCCAGGTTGAAATTTCAAGAGTTCACAAAATTGCTTCAGTCGAACATAGTATTGAAGTCATGAATGAATGAATGGTGGTGAAGGATTACCTACGAATGTTACTGGGTAGTATTGTTGAGGACCGGTGCTATTAGAAGAAAAAATAAGCAAGGAACTTTATCCGATATAGGAGTTAATATAAGGATTTGGAAAAAGAAACTTGTAAGGGTGAAGTTGCGGGGTTTTAACGGCGTTTCTTTAAAACTTATGCTACTCCGAGTTCTTTATCTTCTAGGAGTTAGTCAACTTATCGGGGTTTGATCATCTATTGACTATCTAAGAGAGTATCGAGATTCGGGGGGGGGGGGGGGGGGGTGGTT
>JAOTRH010478434.1:0-25789 GCA_034768845.1 Heliamphora exappendiculata
TTCGAGAAGGCCTCCTAGCAGATCGTGCGCTTCGGCGAAGTTAGGGTCTGATTGCAGGGCGGAGGTGAGTTGGCGCTGCGCGTCGTCCATGTGATTTAGACGGACTAGCGTTACTGCGTAGTTGAAGCGATAGAGAGCATTCGATGGAGCTTGCCGGACGGCCTGTTCGAAATGCCAGGCAGCCTCGGTGGGGTCGGAACGGGTTGAGAGAAGGTTGGCGAGGTTGGCGTGGGCGCCGGCTAGTGTTGGTTCAATTTGCAGAGCTCGGCGGAATGCTGCTTCGGCTTCGGAGACAGAACCTTTTTCGGCGAGTATCGCGCCGAGTGTATTGTGGGCTTCGGCCAGTCCTGAATCGAGTTCGATCGCCTTCGTCAGCGCGGCAGCATCCGACTTGAGAAGACCGAGATCATACCAAGCCTCGGCATTTTGAGGTTCGGCTTGTGTGGCTTGTTGAAGAACGGCGCCGGCGCGCTGTGGGTCGCCGGAATCTTTGAGTGCGTCGCCTAGCCTGCGCATCACCAATGCAGAGCCCGGGCGTCGCTGCAAAGCCTGTTCGTAGGAGGGAATCGCGTCTTTGGGCTTGCCGGCATTCTTGAAAGCGTCCCCGAGTTCCAGATAGAACTCCGCGCGATTGGGCTTCACGCTTTCGATCTCTTTCACAAGAAGCGGAATCCCTGCCGTCAGATTGCTCTTAGCGCTTACCTGAGCGACTGCTGTGTAAAGCGGTTCTTCCGCACCGTAGGCCGCCACGTAGCCGCGATATTCTGCGCTCGGGCCATGCTTCTCCTGAAGTTCTTCGAGTCTCTTGGACTCTATCCGGCGCTGAATCCGATGATCCGTCATGACTGCGTGCACAACGTCCTCTGTTCTACGTTTCGGCATGTGACAACTGATGCAGTTTGTCTCAGATGGATGGCGCTTGTCCGCTCCAATGGTGGCGTGGCAGTTTTGGCACACGCCGTTGTAATGGACTTTCGCCTCCTCACCCCGCGGAATCGCGTGAGGATTGTGACAAGTGGTGCATGTGAGCGCACCTTTACTTTGAAGAAAGCATTGCGACTCGCGCAGGCGATAAGCGGAACTAACGATCTCAAACTTATCCTCATGCCCTGTGCCGCGAACATGATCGAAAAAAAGAACGAAGTTGCTTAGGGGCTCTCCGGGCTGGTAGGAGAACGGAGCACGATCGAAGCGGCGGATGGCGTTGGGCAAAGGGAAGCTCGTGGTTTCCAGGTGGCACTGCATACATACCTCCATGGCGCGTTCTTTTGACAATCGCTTGAGGTTCACGATCGCAGCGGAAATCGTTTCAGGCCTGGATCCTTTTGCCTGCGCCAATCGGACATGCTCAGCGCCCATGCCATGACAGCGCTGGCAATCGATTCCCTGCGGCAAGTTGCCGGTGAAGATAGGTTCCGCACCCGGATCTTCGTGGCCGACAGGGATTGTGGGAATTGCGTTGTGGCAAAACATGCAGTCATAGCCGACCTTACGGCGCGATGGCCAAGTCTCCGAGTCGTAACCGGGGTTCATGGACCAATGACCACCCTTCTCGACATACCAGGCGAGTGGCAATTCGATTAACGTGCCGCGTTCTGTTTTGTGCAAGTACGTGCGGACGTGATTGCCAGAACCCATCACGTAATCGACCTTCAGTTCTTCTACGCTCTCTTCTTTGCCTGAGGGATTTGTTTGCCAATGGCGCAGGTATATGTCGGCGCCATGGTGGATCATCCGGAAGCTCGTTTGTGAGGCCTCGTGCCGGTAGGTGGCTTCACTGGGTACGGTTGTCGCGGGATAAAAAGAACGCGCCATGCCGGTCATCGCGTATGTCTTGGCGATATCGGCGTGACAGGTCGCGCAAACCCTCGGGTCAACGTTTGCGTTTTGAGGGGCAGAGTTGTGCCGGGAGCAGGCTACTGCCAAGATACACGCAAGTAGCAACGCTGCTTTCATCTCGCGATCTTATCGCGCGCAGCGGAAGCCGATATTCGGGGTCTTCTGATTTGGTCTGACCCAATTGCGAAAGAATACGGTGACGCGCTTCGCTGAATCAGACCATGCTCCGCCGCGGATCACTTTGTATTCTCCTGTTGCGGGACCTTTGGGATCTTTCGCAGGGCTGTTTGCATAGTAGGCGCCGTCAAACCAATCGGCCGTCCATTCGGAGACGTTGCCCGCCATATCGAATAGGCCGAAAGCATTCGGTGGAAACTTCGCGACCGCGCCTGGACCGGTTTGCACGTTGAAACGGGCCGCTTTGCCGTCAATCTGATCGGCCGTAGGGTAATCAAGTTCAGCTTTGCCGCCACGGGCTGAATATTCCCATTCGGCTTCTGTCGGAAGCCGGCCGCCTACCCATGCACAGTATGCGTACGCATCATCCCAATCTACGTTGTAGACAGGGAGGTCAGCCGCGTTTGCAGCAAAGTGATGATCGATCCAGTGATAAGGCGCGGCGTGGTGCGTTTTGTCTACGAAGATCTGGTACTGCGCGTTTGTTACTTCGTGCTTATCCAATTGGAAAGCGCTGATGGAGACCTGATGCAATGGACGATCGTCAAGCAGCACATGCGGGCGCATGTTGGTCTTATCGTCCGAGGTGAGCTTCGTACGCCCCATGGTGAACGTGCCCGCGGGAATGTTTACGAGAACGGAGTCTTCAGGGGCGGCCGCGCACAAGGTTGCGGCAAGAAGCAGCCACTTCACACGAAGAGGTCCGCGATTTCGTCATCAGGCACGAATTCCGTCGCGCCCAGCACATCCACGTAACGATAGGCCCGCTTCGAGGGCGTGTTAGTGATCTCTTTGCGCCAGTCGATTCCAAGGGCTGAGTATATGCTGGCGTAGAGATTCTCGGTGCGCGGCTGCATCTTCTTAAACTTCCAGCCAGTGTCCACTACTTTGACGCCTTCAATATCCGTGTTGCCGATGATACGGCCGCCCTTTACGCCGCCGCCCGCGTAGAGCGAGAGATAGGCTTCGTTGTAGTGGTGGCGTCCCGCGATGCCGTTCAACGGTCCTGGCACGCGACCGAACTCGGTGGCCATCACGACCATGGTTTCATCCAGCAGCGTCTTGCCTTGCTCGCGAGGCGATGGGGTAGCGCTAAGATCGCGAAGCAGCGAGGCCATCGCGCGATCGAATTCATTGCAGCGAATATAGTGATTCGACTTCGTGCTGTGGTCGAAGATCGCTTTGTGGTGGTCCCAATCAGGGTGAACGATGTGGATGTATCGAGTTCCTGCGTCGGCATTCACCAGATTGCGAGCGAAAAGGCAGCCCAGGCCGACTTGATTGTCACCATAGCGTGCGCGTTCTTCCGCGCTCATCTGGAATACTTTGGGCCAACGGGAATCGCCAAGGATTTGATACGCGCTTTCCTGGAAGCTGCGGAAACCGGTGAAGCTACGATCGCGGCCTGCGCGGGATTCCGACATGGCTTTGTCGAGTTCACCAAGTAGGCGGTATCGCTCTTGCAGGAGTGCGAGCGCATCCCCTTCGACCGCATTCGCACCGCCGCCGGACTTGAGGTCGATATCAAGCACGGAATGCCGAGGCGGCAGGAAGCCGGTTGAAAGAGCACCGCAACCAGAGGTATCGAGGTTGCAGCCGACGTAAGTGGGGAAGGTATCTGTGTCGCGCCGGAGATGTTCGAGTTCGGACGCGACGACCGAACCGATGGATGGGATCTCCGGAGCTTGAGCAGGATTTAAGGGACGGCCAGCCTGGGTATAGTATTGACCACGGAAGTGGACCACCTCATGGCTGCGCATGGAGCGTACGATGGTGATCTTATCCATCTCCTTCGAGAGTTCAGGGAAGAGTCTCCAGGAGAGATTGAGGTCGTTGCGGACCTTGCGAACATCGAGATCTTTCGGGGTTCCTTCGCCTTCTTTAAAGTCAAAGGTATCGATGTGGCTGATCGCGCCCGCGAGTTCAATGACGATGACAAATCTCGCGCAACCCCGCGGATTCGTCTTGCCGGCGGCGCGCGCCTGCATCGGCCAAAACACCTGGTTCGCAAACGCACCAAGAATTCCGTATCCACCGATCTTCAGAAGATCTCGGCGGGCGGGAAGCAGATCGCTGACTCTTTTTTGCATTTCGATGGGTCCCAATAGATCAGTAGTTGAAGATGAATTCCGGGCTGTTGATCAAAGCCCATTGGAGGTTTTCAGCGCCCCGCCGCCGGTCCGTCGCGAGCGCTTTAAGCGCAGTGGCAACTTCAGACTCGTTCGGCTTGCGGGAGACCGTGGAAAGGTAGAGCTTCTCTACCAACAAACGGTCATCGAGTTTTTCACTCAAGAGCTCTTGAACGCGGGTGCCGCCTTTGGCTGCGACCCGTTCATTCACCAGGCGCGATTGCATGAGCAACATGGCCTGCAATGAAGATTGCGGTGTCTTCTTCGGCATGTCATCGCGATTGCTTTGACCAAACACCCTGAGGAAGTTCTTCACGTCGCCGGCCGCTTTGCCAGGCTCCGGCATCTGCATCACCATGCCGTCCGCAGAAGAGCTATCGATCGTTTCGCCCGGCTTGGCGGTTGCCACTACGATTTCGTCGTGAAGTTCTGCTGCCGACAACATTCGGACAAATTTGCGGGCGTAGTAGGAGGCGTAGTCCGGCTTCCATTCACCTGAGAAGCTCGATGAAAGCTGGTATGCGCTGGACTTCATCATGGTGCGGATCAAGTGGCGGAAGCTGTAGTGATTGTTCTGAAAATCGCGGGCCATCGCATCGAGCAATTCCGGATTGGAAGGCTGAATGGACCAGGGCGCCGGGGGAGGATTCTTCGGATCGTAGCGGGCAAGATCGAATTCGTCGGCGGGCTCAACGATGCCGAAGCCCATCAACTCGCCCCAGATGCGATTTGCAAATGCACGGCTGAACTGAATGTCTGTCGTGATCATGCGCGCCAATTCATCACGCGAATTTGTTCCGGCTTTGGGCGCTTCGCCGGTCAAGATGAAGCGCGGAGAAGCTTCTGTGCCGTGGCGGGGTACGCGAACGATGCTGACGGCTTTGGGATCATATCCGGGCCCACGATCATCAACCGTGAATTCGGTATTGGCCTGGTAGCCGTTTTCCCAATTCATGATCTGGCGGGTCTTACCAAAGAAAGATGCTTGATTGAAGAAATCGGCGCGTTTCTTGGCTGCCAGATAGAGGTTTACCTTTTCGAGGTGATGGGCTCCATCGTGGCAGGAGATGCATGCCATGTTAATACCCAGGAAAACCTTGCTATACGTAATAGTGAATTCGTCGACGGTATCGTTCTGTTCCACCAGATCGTGCGCGTCAGGCGCGGTCGGGTCGTCCTTCGCCTTCACGAAGTCGCGCGCGAAGTACATGCCTGCGGGCACGGAGAAGCTTGTCTTGCCTGCGCCAGTCAACAGATCCGTTACGACATCGTTATAAGGCCGGTCTAACGAAAGCCATTCACGAATCCAGAAATGGAAGAGATTCAGGCCCGAACCCATTCTTCCACCGGCGCGGAACAGATCCTCGAAATAGAAAGCCCAGCGATCCACGAAGCTGTCGCTTGCCGTTAGTTTGTCGATTAGTTTGTCGCGCTTGTCAGGGCTTTTGTCAGCGAGAAATGTCTGAAGATCGTCAGCGGAAGGAATCCGCCCCGTTGCGTCGAGCCAAACCCGGCGTGCGAATTCCTGATCCCCCGCTAGCGCTGCATGAGGGATTTTGTCGCGCTGCATTCGTGCAAAGACGAATTGGTCGATGTAGTTGTGGATCTTGGCGTCCTGCACCATGCTGCCTTCCTTCGGCAGAGACTTCGCAAGATCTGCGGTGAGAATGGAAGCTGCGGCTGACTTGGATGCGGGCGGCTGGATCAAGGCTCGATGAGCTTTTTCGAGATCGTCCTGGGCCTGAGTGGGGTCCTGCGCACGCAATCCCGCGGCGGAGAGCAGTAAGCACGTCAATCCAAATCTGCGAAGATGCATAACCTATTCCTTCGAAAAGTGAAACATCTGAACACGTTTGCCGTTTACTTCGGTGATGTAGAGCGTTCCATCGGCAGAGTAATCCATGAGGTGGGGTAGTTGCAGCAGCTCGGGTCCGCCCCAGCTTCTGGTGATCTTGCCGTTGTTGTCCATTTCAAAGATCTTGTTGATATCGCCTTCGGAGATGAACAATTCATCGCGCCAATAGAGCAGACCGAATGGATTGCCGAAGCCTGCCCAGACAGCGACGAAACTTCCGTCTGCGTTGAACACCTCCACGCGATTGTTGCCGCGATCGGCGACGTAGATACGGTCGTTTTTATCGATGGCTAAGCCGTGCGCTGTGGTGAACTGCCCCGGCTCTTTGCCCTTGGCGCCGAATTGCGCAATAAACTTCCCGGTTGCGGAAGCGTGTACGATTCGACCGTTGCCGGTATCGGCTATATACAGGCTGCCATCTTTTGCGATGACGAGGTCGTCCGGCGACTTCAGCTTTCCGCCCACATCGTCGAGAGTGATGAGGAGCTTGCCATCCGGAGCGAACTTCCGAACCGTGTTCAGCCCATTGTCGGTAATCCAAAGGTTGCCGTCATGGTCGATTCGCAAGCCGTGCGCGACCTTGAAAAGGCCGTTACCCCATCCGCCGAGATATTTTCCCTTCGCATCGAACTTGAGCAGCGGTGTACCGCCACGATGCAACACATAGATAAAGTGATGGGTGCGATCGACGGCGACTGCCGACATCGCGCCAACCTCGGCAGATGCGGGCAGGTCGATAAAGCCGGCCGATTTCCAGGAGCCTTTGCCTTCGGCAGCAGACAGGATGCTCGTCAGAAAAAGTGCGACCGCGACGAATTTCATAATCTGAAATATTATGTCACAGCTTGGGTGTGGCGAGTTCGTGCAGAACGTAGCGGTCGGTGAGCGGCGGTTTTCGATTGGCGTCAAGGAGGATGTCGCGGAACTGAATCGCGGGAAGACCGCATGCCTTGCCGAAGAGGCTTGCCTGGAACCGCGCGTCATTGTGCAGGAACATGCCTCCCGGGTTCAGCATGTGCCGAATATTATTCATCGCCAGCAGCAACTCCGCGTCGTCAAGGTAGAGAAGCACGTTGGTCGCTATGATCAGATCCCAATGCGGTGATGCGTCAGGCACGCTTGTCGCGATGTTGAGTTGATAACTGGCGTCACAAATACCTTTCGTGTAGGCAATGACCAACCCATTGATGTCGGCGCAATCCACTTGATACGGATGTAAAAGTTGACGGACTTGGCCTGGTTGATAGACGACGGGAGGAGCGTCATCATGTAGTGCTGTCCGAGGGGCGAAATCCAGGCCTGGACCCACCACTAGAACGTGGCGCGCGTGAAATTCCGGCCGGTTCGCCTTGATCCAGTCCGTGGCCGCTTCGACGCTACGAAATGCCTGCAAGCTTGTGTCGGTGCTTAAGCCGCGCTTTGTATAAAGCTCTGCGACACACGCCTGATCATGGCAGTGGAGCTCTTTGTCTTGTAAGAACTTCATTGAGCGAGCATAGTGCTCTGCTACATTCGCCGTCGTGGGAAGCAGTTTCGCAAGATAAGTTTGCCGGACGTTTGACGGTGCTTTCATTGCGCTGAGGAAGGCATCGATACGAGCCGCTACAGCATCCGGGATGCGATCCGAATTCCCGAATTCGATCGCAGATCGCGCAGGTTCGATCGGAGACGCATCCGTGAAACTGCGCGATTGCAACATGTAATAGACAAGGTCATCCCAATCACCTTCGAGAAGACGGGCGTCCGTGCGGCGATCGATCGATTCAAGAGTCTTGTTGAAATTGGAGGCGTTGATGCCGAGTTGTGCCGCGATGGTTCTCGCCGGGGACGGCAACTCTTCCCACGAGGGTCTATGAATTCCTGCCGCCCAAGCTATTGTGGCGGCAAACAGAATTCCCGCCCTAAGCCTCATTGTGCGGCTAGCGTCTCTTCGAGTTGGCGGAGAGTCGCCACCAACGCGTCCTTCGCACGATAAATGTGGGCTTGCAATGCGGCGGTCAGTTCGTCGGCATCCTGCTTTTCAATAGCAGCAACAATCGCTTCATGTTCGGTCTGCTCACGGGACACTCGGGCTGACCAACTACTTTCGGAACTGTGGATGCGCGCGATCTTTATATGCGCATTGAGCGCTTCATACATGTCGACCAGCCGGCGATTCCCAGCGGATTGAATGATGATTCGATGAAACTCAGAGTTGGCTAGTTCATGGGCATGCTGTCCGCGCGCATTGCGAACGGGTTTGCGCATGGCGTCAAGCAGTTCCTTGATACGGTCAAGCTGCTGAACCAGGCTTTGTAGACCGTCCCGCGCGCCCAAGCACTCGAGTGCGCAACGGATGCGAAAGGTTTCTTCAACGTCCTGCGAAGTGAGGCTCGCGACAAAGGTGCCGCTTCGGGAGCGGATTTCGACCAGTCCTTCGGTGGACAGCTTTTGGATCGCGCTACGAACAGGCGTCAGGCTCACGCCGAGCTTCTGCGCCAGTTCGTCGATATTCATTCGCTCGCCGGGCTTGAGCGTATAAGTGACAATTGCCTGCCGCAAAACCTCGTAGACGGCATCAACCGCTCGCTGGCGTTCCAGTTTGACCAGTTCCATCGGCAAGAGTGTATGGCGGTGAGGGTGGGATTCGAACCCACGGAACCCGTGAAGGTTCAACGGTTTTCGAGACCGCCCGATTCAACCACTCTCGCACCTCACCGCATTCGGGACTCATCCAGTTTCCCATAACTTGGTACTCATGTCGAATCAGGTTCGATGCCATCCGATACTGCTCTATACCTCTCCTCTTCGCGCCATCCGCGCCATGTAATCGGCTGCGCGATACGCCAAAGCCTGAATCGTCTCGGTAGGTTGCTGCCGTCCGCTAGTCACCAGGCTCGACCCATCAACGATGAACAGGTTCCGCACATCATGCGAGCGGTTCCACTTGTCCACTACGCTTGTTTTCGGATCGTTGCCCATGCGGCAAGTGCCCATCAGATGGACGGAGTCTGTGATCTCTTCGATCGGCAGATGCCACGTTTTCTTCGCGCCCGCGGCGTCTAGAATCTCCAGTTCCCGGTCTAGCAGAAACTTCATCGATTTCAGATCGTCCGGATGATTTCGGAACGTTATCCGCATGGCCGGCAAGCCCCAGGCATCCTTCAACTCAGGGTCGAGCGAGATACTATTCTCTTCCCGCGCCAAACAACTGCAATGACCCAGAATTCCCGACGTGTGTGTGAAATACTCGCCGATGGAGCGCTTCCAAGCTGCGCCCCACCGCGGACTGTTCGAGGGCAGGCCGTCCAGCGCAAACGCAGCGGGAGTGTAGTCCATACGCGAGTCGAGCCCGCCGCCTCCATAGAACCCGCGCTTGGGATCGGAGCGATAGAAATCATGCAGCACCCGCGTGACAACGATGCTCTTGTACTCATTCGTCTCGTGTTCGAACAAGCCGAATGAATAGGCGTTGCCATCGAACATTAGGTTCTTACCGACCATTCCGCTCGAATTGGCGATCCCGGAGATCAGAAGCAACCGAGGAGTCTCGGCGCCGTTCGCGCACAACGCAACAGCCTTCGTCAGTTGCCGCACCTCGCGACCATTTGCATCGAAATAGAGGACCGCTCTCGCCCTGCCATCCTTGCCCGTCTCGATCTGGCTCACCACGCAGCCTGCGCGAATCTCGCACTTGCCTGTCTTCTCAGCCGCGGGAATTACTGCTGCCAGCGAACTCGATTTCGCGTTCATCTCACATCCGAAGGCTTCGCACCAACCGCAGTGCGTGCAAGCGGCGCGACCTTTATAGGGCTTCGAGAGAACGGCAACCGGGGCAGGGAAGGGGTGCAACCCTAACTTCTTTGCGCCCTTCTCGAATAGCACCCCGGAACTCTTCACCGGCATCGGCGGGAGCGGATAGGGCTTCGATCGCGGTCCATCGAATGGATTCGATCCGGCCAAGCCAGAGACGCCGAGATCCCACTCAGCCTTCGTGTACCAAGGCTCCAATTCGTCGTATGTGAGCGGCCAGTCCGCGAGGCTCGACCCCGCGATCGGGCCCAACACCGATCGTTCCCGAAAGTCTTCCGGATGAAAGCGCCAATAGTTCGCAGTGAAGTGGACGGACCCACCACCAACAAGCCGAGCGTAGCCCACGCAATCGTGCGGCTTCGCTACTTCATCGGCCGACTTGCGAAACGTCTGCGGCTGCTTCTTCGTATCGTTAATCAAAGCGCCGCGAAAGGAAACGTCGATTTCGTCGTGCGTGAAGTCTTTCGCCTTCAAGTAGGGGCCTTGCTCCAGGACCACTACCTGAAAACCTGCGACTGAAAGCTCCTTTGCAACGACCCCGCCCGCCGCGCCTGCGCCGATTACGACAAAATCGGCTTCATCCGACGGCTTCACTTCGATGCCTCGCGGTCATAGTACCCGAATGGCGGCGAATACATCATCGATTCCTTGAAGCCCAGCAGCTTCACCGAAGCTTCATTGCGATTCCCGCCATAGCGAGGGTGCCCAAAGAATCCAAGCACCGTATGCTTCCTGACCATCAGAAAAAAATCCGTCTTCTCGATGTCAGTAAGCAGTTTTATGCGTTCATCCGCTTGTAGAGCTGCAATGCTCTTCGAGCTTGGAAATAAAGCGCCGCGCCGCGCTTGTATTTCAGCCAAACCCTGACGATAGGCCGCTTGCAGATTCTTGTCATAACCCGCAAGCGACGCATCAATGAACCAGATCACACCGGCTTCACGCGCCCCGGGAGTTTGGTCGCCTGGCAGAATTGTCTCTGCGATCGCTTCGATCTCCGTCGCTGTTGCCGCATCGAAATGTCGAAGAGTCTGCGCTCGCAGAACCTCAGTCCAGCAGGCAGCCGCGACCAATAGTTCCCGGCGCGTGAAGTGATGCATGAATTACTTAGGCTGCGGCACAACGCGCAAATATGGCTTGATGGTCTTCCACCCGTCCGGATACTTGGCCTTGGCCTCTTCATCCGAAACGGCCGGGACAATAATCACATCGTCGCCCGATTTCCAGTTCACCGGTGTTGCCACTTTATGGGCCGCTGTCAACTGCATCGAATCCAGCACCCGGAGCACTTCGTCGAAGTTACGGCCTGTGCTCATCGGATAAACCAGCATCAGCTTGATCTTCTTGTCAGGCCCGATGATGAACACCGTGCGGACCGTCGCGTTTGTAGCGGCGGTTCGCCCCTCGGAAGTGTTACCGGCATCGGCGGGCAGCATGTCGTACAGCTTGGCAACCTTCAATTCCGGATCGCCGATCATCGGGTAATTCACAGCATAGCCCTGCGTCTCTTCGATGTCCGCAGCCCATTTGCCGTGGCTCGTAACCGGGTCAACGCTGAGCCCGATCACCTTGCAATTGCGCGAAGCGAAATCGGGCTGCAGCTTGGCCATGTAGCCAAGCTCCGTGGTGCATACCGGTGTAAAGTCCTTCGGATGCGAAAACAGAATGGCCCACCCACTGCCGATCCATTCGTGAAAATCGATCGTTCCCTGTGTGGTTTCAGCCGTAAAATTCGGCGCTTCGTCGTTGATGCGTAAGCTCATTTTTTTCCTCTTTAATGTTGTGACTTCGGTAAGTTTACCACCGGCAGATGTGCGGATTCCCACGCAGCCAAACCGCCCGCCAATTCGAATAAATTGGCAATTCCGCCGCGACGCAAAATGCTCGCCGCAATGGAAGAGCGGTAGCCTCCCGCGCAATGTACCGCTATCCTGCGATCATGCGGAATCTGATTCATTCGCTCCTGCAAATGGTTCAGGGGAATATTCACGCTTCCTTCGATATGCTTCGTGTCCCACTCGCTCGGCGTTCTGATATCCAGCACAACTGGAGGCGCCGCGCCAGCCAGTTCGTCGGCCAACATTGGTGCGCTGACGCGCTCGGTTGTTTCTATCAGATCCGGCCTGGCTTGTAGCGCCTCCATACCGCCCTGGAGATATCCAGCTACCTGATCAAAGCCAATCCGCCCAAGCCGTAAGGCCGCTTCCTGTTCACGTCCTGGTTCGGCAACGATCAGGATCGGCTTTTCGCGATCCAGCACCGTGCCTGCCCAAGTTGCATACTGTCCTCCGAGCCCAATGTTCAGGCTGCCGGCGAAGTGTCCCTTCGCGTATTCCGCGGCATCACGAACGTCCAATAACTGAGCCTCATCCGGGATTGCCTCAAGCTGGATGGCTTGCAGCACCATTTCCAGATTCGCGTCCAGTGTTGTCCGCTCACGCGTGTTCAGAATTGCGTCGTACGTGAAATAAGGTGGAGCGTCTGGCTGGTCTGCCGTCACCAAGGCGACAAATGCTTCCCGGCTCATCGGCTGAAGTGCATAGTTCAATCTGCGCTGATCCCCGAGCGACGAAACCGTATCGGACGACAATTGTTTCCCGCACAGCGACCCCGCGCCATGGGCTGGATAGACCAGCGTTTCGTCCGGCAGCGGCAGTAACTTCGTGTGGAGTGAGTCGTAAAGATAGCCCCCGAGCTCATTTGCGCTCCAACCAAGAGAGGCGCGCAGGTCGGGCCGGCCCACATCGCCTATGAACAGAGTATCTCCCGTCAACACCGCGTAAGGCTTCTCTGCGCCCTTGGCAGGATCGAACACCAGGATTGAGATCGATTCGATCGTGTGTCCCGGCGTCTCGATCACCTGTAGCCGCATCCCTGGAAAGCTGAGCGCATCGCCGTCCTTCATTGCCTCGAACGCGTACTCCGCCTTCGCGCGTGCGCCCAGGTGAATCGTCGCTCCGCATCGATCCCGCAACTCGAGATGCCCGGCGACGAAGTCGGCGTGAAAGTGGGTCAGGAAAACATGGCGGATACGGAGCCCGAACTCCTCCGCATCCGCCAGATATTGCTGAATGTCCCGCTGGGGATCCACCACGACAGCCGTCGAACTTGCCTCATCTCCCAATAAGTACGAGGCATGCGCTAGGCAGCCAAGGTAGTACTGTTTCAGACGCATCAAGCATTAGCTTACATGCTGTAGAAAAACTCCTCGTACACAATCTTGCCGTCCGCTACTTTGTATACTGCTACCTCTTCCATGGTGAACCGCGTTCCTGCCGGTTTGAAGGTAACGTCCAGCTTGAAGGTCACGGAGAAGAATGCGCCGGCCACCAACGGCCCTTCCACGTGAACGGAATGAACTTCGTGGTTGGTATTCCACCACTCGCCTTTCGCGCGGATAGCTTCGATACCTTTCGACTCGCGCGAGCCTCCCGGGGGCGCGCCCGCTTCCATGCTGACGATATCCGGCGAATGCAGTGTTTCCGATGCTTCTCCGAACTTCCCTTCCGAACAGAGCTTTACCAACTGATCGGCAACTTCCTGTGTGGTCATGGTTAATTCTCCTCGCCTAGAATTCTATCTGCCTTCAACTACAAATAGATGAAATGCTACGCTTGATCTCGTCATGCGCATCACACCTGCCTTCGCACTACTTTCGATCTCATTACTACCGGCTGTAGCACAAATCGATCCCTCCTATTACGCAGGCATGCGATGGCGCCAAATTGGCCCGTTCCGCGCAGGCCGTGTCTCCGCTGTGGCGGGCATAGCGGGCAACGCGGCTACGTATTATATGGGCACACCGGGCGGCGGCGTGTGGAAGACGGTTAACGCCGGAACCACGTGGCTGCCTATCTCCGACGGACAGATACCCGTTTCCTCAATCGGATCGATCGTCGTTTCGCCCTCTAATCCAAGCATCCTCTATGTAGGTACAGGCGATGTCTCGAACGTTGGTGGCGCGGTGAACGAAGGCAACGGCGTCTACAAATCCCTCGACGCCGGAAAAACCTGGCAGCACATTGGCCTCGATGAAACCGAGCATGTCGTCTCCCTTTGGATCGATCCCAAGGATCCCGACATCGTACTTGCCGCCGCCCTGGGCAAGACATTCGCGCCCAATACCGAACGCGGTATTTACAAGACCACCGATGGCGGCAAGTCCTGGCGCAAGGTCCTATATAAGGACGACACCACCGGCGCGGTGGATTTTTCCTTCGCCCCTGACAATCCCAAAATCGGTTACGCCGCTCTCTGGGCCCACTATGTCAAACCGGGCAATGCACGGGCACAGATTGAAGGCACGGGCGGCGGCCTCCTTTACAAAACCATCGACGGAGGCGAAACATGGACGCAACTTACCGGCGGACTTCCCACCAATGGCGTAGGAAGAATCGGTGTTGCCGCGGCTCCGGGTGGCCTGCGTGCCTTCGCCATCATCGCTGCAGGCCGCGGTGGCGGCGGACTCTACCGCACGGACGATGGAGGCGCAAACTGGACCAAGAGCTCGCCCGATTCACGCATCACCGGCAGCGGCTACTTCAGCCGCGTCTTTCTCGATCCGCAGAATCCCGATGTTGTATACGTCGCGCAGACTTCCCTCTATCTCTCCACCGATGGCGGCCACACCTTCGCCGCGCACAAAGGAGCCCCCGGCGGCGATGACAACCATGCGCTATGGATCGACCCTACCAATTCGGCGCGCATGATCCTCGCCAGCGACCAGGGAGCTACCATTTCGATGGACCGCGGACTTTCCTGGTCAACCTGGTACAACCAGCCCACCGGCCAGATCTACCATCTCTCCGTGGATAATCGCTATCCGTATTGGGTCTATGGCACACAGCAGGATTCGGGCGCTATTGGCACACTGAGCCGCGGTGATTACGGCAACATCACCTTTATGGATTGGGACCCCGTGGCCGGTTACGAATTTGGCTACATCGTTCCAGATCCTTTGAATCCCAACATTCTGTTTTCCGGCGCGCCCGCTCGCGGCCTCGTCAAGATCGACCGGGTGAACCGCCAGACCGCCAACATCTCACCCAATGTCAGCCGCGATGGCGATTACCGCACAGCCGTCAATCCTCCGCTTGCCTTTTCCCCTCAAGACCCTCACACCCTCTATTGGGCCACGCAGTTCCTGATGGAGACGAAGGACGCCGGAGTGACCTGGAGGCACGCAAGCCCCGATCTTACGAAGCGCCCCGAAACCGCGGAGAAGGACGCTAAGCCCGCCGATGACAATACCGTCACCGCGATCGGTCTCAAGTCCAAAGCCCGTGAGGCGGAAGAAACCGTAAGGCTCCCCGAGCGCAGCGCCATCAACACCTTTGCACTCTCTACCGTAAGAGCTGGACAGATCTGGGTGGGCACCACCAATGGCCTGATGCAACTCTCGCAAGACTCCGGCGCCACATGGACTCCCGTCACGCCTCCGGGACTTTCTCCATACAGCCTGATCAGCATCATCGAAGCTTCGCACTTCGATGCCGCCACCGCCTATGTTGCGGTTGACCGCCACGAAGAGAACGATTCCCGCCCCCACATCTTCCGCACCCGCGACAGCGGCAAGACATGGACCGAGATCGTCACCGGCATCCCCTCGCGTAGTTTTGTCCGGGTAGTTCGGGAAGATCCGGCGCGTAAAGGATTGCTCTATTCCGGCACCGAAACCGCCGCCTATGTTTCCTTTGATGACGGAGGCCACTGGAGCACGTTACAGAACAGCATGCCCATCACCTCCGTTCGCGACATGGTGGTTCATGGCGACGACCTTGTCGTTTGCACCTATGGCCGAGCATTCTGGATTCTTGACGACCTGACACCGCTCCGCCAGATCGATCGGCCTCTGACCACGACCTTCCTCTTCAAACCGGAGAAGGCTCTGCGCGTCCGTCGTGATCAGAACGGCGATACGCCGATCCCTCCCGAGCTACCCGCTGGCACCAATCCTCCCGACGGGGCGTTGATCGACTACTATCTCAACGCCGCGCCGAATTCTGATATCCAGGTGGCGATCTACGATTCAGCGGGCAAGCTGGTACGCGAGCTCTCCAGCAAGCCGGAGCCTAAGTCGGATGAGCCGCCGCCCAACGTTCCTGAGTATTGGCTGGCGCATCCGGAGCCGCTCCCTTTGCATGCCGGAATGAATCGCTTCGTGTGGGACCTTCGCTATGCTTCTCCGCCGGTGGTGCGCCATGAGTACCCGATCTCTGCTCTTTACGAAAACACGCCCGCCGAACCAGTAGGGGCTATTGCGCAACCAGGTAAATATGAGGTGCGTCTCACCGTCAATGGGCAGACCTTCAAGCAATCGCTCGAATTGGTGATGGATCCGCGCGTTGACGTTGCTCCCGCTGCCATCGCCCAGGAGTTCGCGCTCGAGCAATCTGTGCAAGCTCTGGTAACCCGCAGCTACGAAGGCTACCATCAGGCGCTGCTCCTCCACGAAGCGCTCGCCAAAATCCCGGGATCAAAGGATCTTGACGCGAAAGTGGTCGCACTTCAAGGTAGCCAGGCCGGCAGTCCTGGCGGCGGAGGAGCTGCCGGCGGCAAACCCAAACCGACATTCGTTCTTCTGAATCGCGAACTCGGCTCCCTCGCCACCGCCGTGGATAGCGCCGATGCCGCGCCCACCGCGGCGATGAGGACGGCTTACACGGATTACTGCAACGATCTCACCGCCGTCGCAACTCAATGGAATGAGCTCGTGAAGACCGATCTTCCGCCGTTTAAGCTTACTGCTCCAACAATTGCCGTTCCGGGTTCCTGTAAATAAGCGCACAGTCCCGCGAAGGGACATGTAAATCTTTGGAGTTCGCGCGCGTCTCGATTCAGAGCGGACTCCAAATGAAACTGATCGCGTTCACATTGGTCTGCGCGTGCTCGTTGGCCGCCTCCGAAGGCGACGCCCTAACGATTCTCGCGAACATCAAAGCACGCCATCTGCCGTACGGCGCAGTTCTCGATCCCATCTTTGCGCTCACGGATAGCGACCAGATTTCCAGCTACACCCGTTGCGGTGATTCCGCTTTATGGACCGGCCACTATCTCGCCGCCGAATCGTTCCGCTACAAAGTGACGCAAGCACCCGACGCGCTTGCAAACGTCTCTTCCGCCATAGCCGCGATCAAAGGCCTGGCCGACGTCACCGGCACCAATCTGCTCGCCCGCTGCATGGTGCCCACCAACTCTCCCTACGCCTCGTCCATCGCGAGCCAGGAAGCATCCAACGGTGTCTATACCAACGCTTCCGCCGGCTGGATCTGGGTAGGCAACACCTCTCGCGATGAATACTCCGGCGCTCTGTTCGGCCTCGCCGTGGCTTACGACATGGTTTCGGACACCGCCATCCGAAGCTCCATCAGCGACCTGGTGACGCGGCTGGTTGAGTTCCTCAACGGAAAGAATTGGTCGGTCGTGATGCCTAACGGCACGACAGGCACCACCTTCCTCGTCCGCCCCGATCAAATCGAGACATTTCTCGCCATCGGCCGCCACGTGAACAGCGATCATTTCTCAAGCATCAGCTATGAGTTGCAACGCCAACTCCTCGCCGCCACGGTGCCTGCGCCGATTCTGGTTGATACCGCGAGCGACGATTCTTACTTCAAGTTCAATCTCGACTACATCAACCTCTACAATCTGATCCGTCTGGAACAGAGCGACGAAAAGTCCATTTATCAAACCGCCTATTCACAACTCCGCGGCTCGACCGCGTCAGACCAAAACGCCTTCTTCAATGTGATCGACTTGGCGCTCACCGGACCGAATGTCGGTCGCGATTCCCAGACGCTCGAATACCTCGACGGCTGGCTCCTCCGTCTGCGGCGTGACTTTAATGTCGATCTTACGAATGCCGTGAAGGTCTGCGGCTCGCAGGCTTGTCAGCCCGTCCCCGTATGGCTGCGGCCAAACACGGATTTCCTTTGGCAGCGCTCTCCCTACGAACTATCGGTCACAGGCGGCGCGGGAATCATCGAGACTGCCGCGATCGATTACATCCTTCCCTACTGGATGGCCCGCTACTACGGCCTTCAGGAATCCACCATCGTGGCTTCAGCCGCGGCGCCGGTTTCGGTTGTCGCTCCCGGCTCACTCGGTTCCATCTACGGCTCGAATCTGGGTCAAGGCAGCGTGACGGTCACCGTCCAGGATGCCGCGGGCAAATCTGCGAATGCCTCGCTCCTCTACATTTCCCCTACTCAGATCAACTTCCTTGTGCCGGACGGGCTGGCCACGGGTGTCGCGCAGTTCACAATCAGGAACAGCGGAACGACCATTAACGCCATAGGTGCGATAGGCCAAGTTGGACCCACTCTCTTCAGCGCCACTGGAACAGGATCGGGCGCAGTTGCATCTACGGCGGAAAACAACAACGGCGCGGTCGCAATCCCGGTCGACGTCTCAGGTCCTTCCCCTGTTTTCCTCTCGCTCTACGGAACGGGCATCCGCAACCGGAGTTCACTCGACAACGTACTGGTCACAATCAACGGCATCCAACTGCCGGCACTCTATGCAGGACCTCAACCGCAGTTCCCCGGCCTGGATCAGATCAACGTACAACTCCCGCCCGAGCTGAAAGGCAGCGGCGCGGCCAACATTGTGGTCAAAGTCGACCAGCATCAGGCAAACGCCGTTACCGTTTCCATCCAGTAGCCTAAAGATCTTCCACTTCCGGCGGCGGATCCTTGATGCCGGAAGGCTCCTCGAAATCGTCGCCCACTGCCGGATCGGGCTCGGCATCAGGATCTTTATCGCGTCTTGTGTTGTCTGTCGGGTGCATGCTTACTCATGAGAGCAATTCGGATTCCTTATCTTTCCGCGGAAACCCGTTCGACCTCGACACTCTTCTCAATGAGGCATTCAGTTCGCGAGGCAACAACTTCAATTTCGCCGCCATTTCCTCGTGCGAAAGCCCCGTCGCCTGCAGCGCGGAAACTTTCTGATCCAACTGCCATCTCTCCGATTGTTCCTGCTTCTCCGCTCTTCTCATGGGGCCCTACTGATCGACGTTAGTCAGCACGCCAAGGCAACGTTAAGAATTGTTACGCGCCGACGGGCCCGTCGCTTGCGGCAGACCGATCTGGCTATCATCAAGACATCTGAAGCGCATCGGACAAACCCGTCTTGAGTGGGCACTCCTCGCCGTCATCGCGATCGTCTGTGCCGTACTTGCATTCCTGCAATACCGCTGGACTGGCGAATTGAGCCGCGCTGAACCCGCCCTCCTTCGCAATGGACTCAACGAACAAGTTCGCCGTCTGGTTCAAGCCTTCAACGAAGACATTCGCGAGAGTTGTTTGATGCTCCTGCCTGACGCGGACGAGCTTAACGAGCAAGGCGTCATCGAGGCCCACAAAGCCCGGTACGATCAGTGGGCCGCATCTCATGACCGCGCACTCTTCTTTAAACTTGGAGTCGCAATCCCGGGGCAGGGAAGTCTCAAGCTCTACGGCATCGACACCGCCGGCCATGTCTCGCCCATGGCCTGGCCGGCCGATTGGGAGACATTCCGCACCGCAATGACCGCTCGCATGAAAGGCGAGGGCCAGCCGCCTAACGCCCCCGCAGACTCGAATCTGATTGAAGTGCCCATATTCTCGGCTTCTGGAGGCGGCCCCGCAGGCCCCGAGATGGAATGGATGATCTTCGAGCTCGATCCCGGCTACATCCGCACCAGATTCCTGCCGCAGCTCATCTCCGAATATCTGAACCCCTTAGGAAACGCCGTCTACGATGTGTCGGTAAGTTGGGCCGGAAATCAGCACTCCGTCATCTACTCGACGCACGGTGAGGATGTATCCTCCGGCGCCGATGCCACATCCAGCATGTTCTCCGCGAACATCCCGCCTGGGGGCATCACAACGCCTCCCTCGCGCGGCCGCGGGCGTGGCGGTCGCGCGGATGGCCGTTGGACCATCTCCGTTCGGCATAAGGAAGGTTCGCTTGATCAAGCGGTCGCCCACGCTCGAAGGCGAAACCTCGCCGCTGCCCTCATCCTGGTCGCTTTGCTTGGCGGCACAGCCTGGGCTCTCGTGCGTTACACCGCTCGTTCCCGCCGCCTTTCGGAGATGCAATTTCGCTTCGTCGCCGGTGTCTCGCATGATCTGCGTACACCACTCACTGCGATCCGAGGTGCGGCCTTCAACCTCTCCGAAGGAGTTGTGACTGAACCCGCCGCCATCCAACGGTATCTGAAGCTCATTCTTCGCAACGCCGAAGAGCTCACTTCCATGATCGAGAACGTCCTCGCCTTCTCCGCTTCAGCGCATAAGAAGGCCGAAGGCCGCCGGGAGGCATTCGCTGTCGGAGACTTGGTTCAGCACGCGGCCACGGCATTGACCCAGGAAATCGAACAAGCCGGCTGCCATATCGAAGTGACTATCGCCCCGCAATTGCCCGACGTTCAAGGGGATCGGGTAGCGGTCGAATTAGCCTTTCGCAACCTGATCGGCAATGCTGTGCGCCACGGGGCCGGAGGTAAGTGGATCGGCGTATCGGCCGCCGCGTACAGTGAAGGCGTGGAGGTTCGTGTCTGCGACCATGGTCCTGGAATTCCCGAAGCAGAGCGTGAACGCATCTTCGAGCCCTTCTATCGTGGCGAACAAACGCGGGCTCAGCGCGTGCAGGGCACCGGCCTGGGGCTCAGCTTGGTTAAGGATACCGTGGAGCGCCACAAAGGTTCCGTACAGGTTCAAAGCTCTCCAGGAGGCACGCAGTTCACCGTCCGTCTGCCCGCCATACAGGAGGCCGCATGACGTCTCGCATCCTTCTAGTCGAGGATGCTCCCGATGTTCAAATGATCGTGGCAGATCTCTTACGCGGCCACGGCCACCAAGTCGTCGTATCAAGCGACGGCGCAGAAGGTCTTCGAGTGGCCGCTGAACAAAGCTTCGACCTAATGATCCTCGACATCATGCTTCCGGGGATGAGCGGCTTCGACCTGTGCCGGGCAGTCCGCCAACGCGGTTTCGACGGCGCGGTTCTCATGCTCACGGCACGCGCCCAAGTCGATGATCGCGTCGAGGGACTAACCACCGGCGCGGACGACTATCTCACCAAACCCTTCGACCCCAAGGAATTCCTGGCGCGTGTAGCCGCACTGCTTCGCCGCCTCGGCAAAACTCCTCTCACGCCGGTTCTGCAATACCAATTCGGCGATGTGAAGGTGGATTTCGATCGTCGCGAAGTATGGCGCGGCGGGACCTTGCTGAATCTCGCAGCCAAAGAACTCCAGCTACTGCGGCACCTGATCGACCATCGCGGACAGGTGCTATCGCGAGAACGCCTGCTCGCACGCGTATGGGCCGAGCAACCCTTCATCGGGCCCCGCACAGTGGACGTCCACATCGCGTGGCTGCGTCAAAAGCTTGAAGAAAATCCTCAAGCTCCTCGCCACATAGTAACCGTCCGTGGCGAAGGCTATGCGTTCGAGCCATAACACTCCTTAACGTTACAAGCAGCCGCGTAAGGGCGTACTAATCAATAGATGAGAAAAGCCGCATTCCTTCTCTTGGCCCTGGCCCCGGCCTTCGCGCAGACACCCACCGCCAAGATCGTGACCGCCGCGGATAAGTTCCTCGCAACGCTCGATGACGGCCAACGCCAGCGCGTGCTCTTCTCCTATGACGATCAGCAGCAACGCAAACTCTGGTCGAACTTTCCCCTCGGCATCGTCCAGAGAGCCGGCCTGAGCCTCAAAGAACTGACTCCCGCTCAGAGCACGGCTGCCATGGCGCTGGTCTCCTCAACCCTCAGCCGGCATGGTTACGAGAAGGTTCTCCAAATCATGGAGGGCGATGAAGTCCTCAAAACTACCGAATCCAGCGGGCGCGGACCGGGTGGGGGTGGACGCGGGCCCAACGGCGGAGGATTCAATGGGCCTCCGCCCGACGGTAGAGGCGGCCCTCCGCAGGGAGGCAGAGGCCCTGGCGGCCCCGGTGGCGGACGCGGCCGAGGTCCCGGAGGAGGCTTGCAATTCGGCAAGGAACTCTTTTACATTTCCATTCTCGGCAAGCCCTCCCCCAAAGACCCTTGGATGTTACAGTTTGGAGGACACCACCTGGCCTTGAACATAACGATATCTGGCGACCAGGGCATCCTTACCCCAACCCTGACAGGAGCGCAGCCCGCTCTCTACAACATCAACGGCAAGACCATTCGGCCCCTGGGCGGCGAAAGCGACAAAGCCCTGGCGTTGCTCAACTCGCTGGATGACAACCAGCGCAAGCAAGCCATCCTCAACTACCGCGTGCCCGACTTAGTGCTTGGCCCCGGTCAAGACGGCAAGACCATCCAGCCGGAAGGCCTCAAGGCTTCGGCAATGAACGAAAAGCAGCGCGCCGCCATGCTGGACGTCATCTCGGAATGGGCCGGCATCATCCATGAAAAAGCCGCGGCCACGCGCATGGCTCAACTCAAGGCTGACTTGAACGAAACCTGGTTCGCCTGGAGCGGAAACACAACCGCGGAGCCTGGCCGCAACATCACCGGCTATTATCGAATCCAAGGCCCGCACTTGGTCATCGAGTATTCGCCGCAAGGACTAGGTGGCGACCCCTCGCTCCATGTCCACACCATGTACCGTGACCCAACCAATGATTACGGCATGAAGCCGGCAACGAAATGAAGCCCGCGCTTCTCGCCGTTCTCTTCAGTCTCGTTCCAGCCTCGGCTCACCGGCTTGATGAGTACCTGCAGGGCACAATCATCTCAATCGGCAAAGATCAGATCCAAGCCCAACTGACGTTAACTCCCGGCACCGCCGTTCTTCCTGCACTCCTGTCTCAAATCGACTCCGACAAGGACGGGCGGATTTCACCAGCCGAACAGCAAGCTTACGCAAATCGTGTCCTGGGTGACCTGTCCCTGAAGATCGACGGTCGGCGCATGACCCTCCGAATCCGATCTCTTCAATTCCCGGCGATGGACGATATGAAGGAGGGCCGCGGCGAAATCCATCTCGACCTCACCACAGACCTCCCCTCCGGTCAGCGCACCAGAAACCTCACGTTCGAGAACTTCCACGAACCCAGAATCTCCGTATACCAAGTCAACACGCTAGTTCCGAGCGATCCTGATATCAGAATTGAAAAGCAAGACCGCAACTATACTCAGTCTCATTACCAGTTGGATTACGAACAGAATTCGAATCTGCCCTTCGCCGCCAAACTGACAGCATGGCTACTCGCCTCCGCCGCCTTTCTCCGGCTCACCTGGCTATGGGTTACTTCCCAGAGCCGGAGATCCGCCGCACCCCAAACCGATCACCTAGCTCCATCGTGACCTGTTTAGCGGCGTCGAAAGGCGGCCACTCCGGCAGTCCCGGCCCATTCGGGTCGCCCCTCAGAATAAAGTTCGCCCAGTAGCCGGACATCTTCTCCGCAATCTGCCGGTCCGCCGCCGTCCAGGTACGGTTCGCCTTCTCCAGATTGTCAAACATATAGAACATCTCCGATGAATGGAACGCGCCATACCTGCTCTTCATAGGCCCCGGCGGCGCATGGTCCCAATAGTACGTGTAAACGGGTGTCCGGGCGGTGGCGGCCCGTTTCTTCGCCCACTCGAACAGAGAAAGCATTTGTTGCTCTCTCCAGTAATTCTTCTGTGCTTCACCAGCCCGGCCGTAGTTGATCCCGGCGCTGCCTTCATCCGCCGTCCACCCCGTCAGAGTCGGAACATCGCGAGTGCGTTCATCCACCAGGAGCCACCCATCCATTACAGGACCGCGCGGCCCAGGCGCCCGTGGTACCTCAGCCATCAGTTTCGCGACCGGCATTTCTCTCATCTCGCGAACTGTGTGTGCGCCCTTTGCCGCCATAAACTTCGCATCGGAAACTTCCGCTTCGGCCAGCGGACGAGATCCCGTAATGTCTCCGCTCTGCGCAATCACCTGACGAAACAGACCCTTCGTGAGGGGTGAAGCCGCCAGAATCAGCACAGACATCGCTCCCGCCGATTGCCCCGCGATCGTGACCCGCGCAGGGTCTCCTCCGAACGCTGCTATATTCATCTGCACCCACCGTAGCGCCGCAATCTGGTCGAGCAACCCGTAATTCCCGGACACATGCTCCGAGGATTCCCGGTCCAATTCAGGATGTGTCAGAAAGCCCAGCACTCCCACCCGGTAGTTGATCGTCACCACAACAATTCCCTTCCGAGCCAGAGCCTCGCCGTCCACCAGCGCCGTAGCCGACGATCCCGATTTAAATCCGCCGCCATGGATCCAGACCATCACCGGATGCTGATTACCTTGCGCCGGACTCCACACGTTGAGATAGAGGCAATCCTCGCTCATCTCGCCCTGGTGCATGAACTCCTCAGTCCAAGGACCTGCCGAACGAACAAGTGTTTGTATACAGGCTGGCGAGAAATGATCCGGCTTCCGAACGCCTTTCCATGTGAGCGGCGGTTTGGGACCACGCCAGCGTAGATCTCCGACAGGCGGCGCCGCGAACGGGATGCCGCGATAAACCGTCGCAGTCGAACTGCTTACTCCCTCGATCATGCCGCCGGACGTTTGAACAGGCGCCGATGCCGGCATTTGGCCGAGAAGCACGGCGGCAAAAGCCAAACTTAGTGTCAACTTTGCGACCTCATTCTCAATATTCTCCTAACCAAGGCTCCTTGAAAGGTGCTATAGATTACATAAATCTTAAAAACTAATACCGATGGGTAAGTGACTTTGCGTATCCAGGAGTAGACACTGAACGAAATGCATCGTTCACTTGTCGTTGCGGCGATTCTCAGTTTCTTTCCGGCCACGATAGACGCGGCCATCCTCGCTGCAATCAATAGCCCCTCGGATTCCACCTTTTCGAGCGTCAATTTTTTCGATCCTACTTCCCTGGCGCTCGGTTCTTCTTTCAGCGCTGCGGTGACGCTGGAAGGCATAACACTGGGCGGGAATTCCGATGTATACGTCTCGTCCGGCAACACGGTGTACCACTACGACCTGAACGGGAATCTGCTCGGCACGGGAACGATTGGGAATGACGATGTCGTCGGCTTGAGCTATCACAACGGCTACTTGTGGGCTGCTTCGAATACTCCGGCCGGTAAAGGCACCGATCCATCCTTCAATGTCACTCGATTGGACCCGGCTACTTTGGGGACGCTCACTTCATTCCAAGCGACTTCGGTCGGGCTACTCACCGGCATCTCCGTCTTAAGGACCGGCATTTACCTTACCGGTGTGGACGGAATTGTGCAAATGAGCTTTTCGGGGAGCATTACACAGCAAAACCCCGATTTCGAGGGTACCGAATTCGGTCCGGTAAGCGCCGTTCCCCATGCAGTCTATACGTCGTTCATCGGTGATTCGGAATGGCTACTATCACCGATCATGTCCGACCTCACCAGCCCAGATATACTCGGTGGCCTGGATGGCCCCGCCGGCGTTGCCGGTATCAACGCGGACAGCTTTTTCTTTTCCGATGGACCGGAGATTATTTACCTCGATGACATGGGTGGGATCAATGCTTACCTCAACAGTGACACTGACAATTTTCAGAACCTCTCTTATTCCGCCACTGCCACTCTTCCGTCATCAACTCCTGAGCCTGCCACTCTCGGTTCCATGGGCCTCGCTCTGATTGCGTTATTCTTCGTCTCTCGCCGCGCAGGCAAAGCTCGTCTAGCTGCCAACCGCGCGTAACGCGCCCTTCGCCATAGAGGCCATCGTATTCCACGCAGTTCCCTGGACTTGTTCCAAATCGGCGAGAACACTCTCCATAGCCGATAGGAACCAATCCATGTCCTCCGCCGTGACCACCAGCGAAGGCAGAAATTTGATCACCTCCGTGTGATACCCGGCCACCTGCGCCAGAATGCGATGCTCGTTCAGCAGGGGCAAGATAATCAACTGGCTGAAGACGCCGAGAAGCAACTGCCGGAAGCCGCCGCGTATCGCTCCCGCTTCGAAACGGCGCTGCTGGTCGTCGCGGCCATCCCCGCCATCGGTCTGATCCTGGGTTGGCTGCTCGTCATGCGGGGC
>JAOTRH010478455.1:0-10925 GCA_034768845.1 Heliamphora exappendiculata
AAGAAAAAAGAAAAGAAAACCAAAGGAAAATTTGTGAGGTTAACAAATGTAACACATTAGAGGATGAGTGCAGTTTTACATGGTATAGTGGACGAGTCTCCATTAATAATGTCTCAATGAGTTCCATATCATTTCATCTTTTATACCCTCATTTTTCTTTTCTTGAAAAAATCATGAGAATATTTTTATTGAAAATCAAGCAAAAGTACATTGCTACTTAAATCAACGATTTTCATGAAATTTGTGATGCCGATATATAGCTTGAAGACATCCATCAATATATTGCACTCGTGTGGAATATATGCTTTTTATCGAACAATTTTCCTTGAAACTCACATATATTTTGCTTCAAGTGAACAATAACCAGCACAAAGGAAGCCATGATGAAAAAAAGAGAAGAAAAAAAAAGGAAAAAAATCTGGATTGTCTGATACTACAACAGCTGGCTGAACACAATCTCAGATGTAATATTATCGTATTTTTGGATAGCATGTCTCACAATTTGCAATCTCCAAAACCACTATAGCAACTAAATGCAAACACAAAACTATACCACATTAATTTTCAAGTTGGACAACGACTACAACAACTAAATGCAAAAAACGACGACACACACACACAAAAAAAGACCACAGGGAAAAGCACTAACCGCCACAAAGTTGTCAAAGTCCAGTGCACAGGAATGAGTGACGTCACTGGCATCCTTTGGAGTAACTTTAATGTTAGTCCTCAACTTGCTTCTCAGTTTCTTTATAGTGGCCCCAGACTTCCCAATAATATTCGCAGACTGGCTAGAGGGAGCCAGGATTCGACATTCCTCCTTGTCTTTCCACTTCTTGTCGGAGTCTCCAACCGAAGCAACTGCATTTGCAATTGCAGCGTGAACCTTGAGAAGAGCATCTTGGGCAGGGCAAAGAGGCTCCTCCATGTCATCAAATTCCTCATCCACCTCTACTTCTTCCTTGTCCTTCACATAACAGTAGATTGTTATAATTCTATCTTTAGCACCTGGGAATGGATCAACAACCTTAACCTTGGCCTTTGTTTCCTGTCGTATTGAGTTAATCACCTTCCCACTCTTCCCAATCACACTCCCAATATACCCATCTGGGCATAGTATCCTATAAACAACCAATTCATCATTACCCTTCTCATCTTTACCAGTTGCCCGTTTCTTTTGATTCCTGCTATCGCCATCATGGTTCCTCTGGGGACGAGATCGCTTCCCAGCCTCACCCATTCTTGGATATTAATTCTCCGGAAGGCACCAAAAAAGAGTTCAAAACCTAGCCATCCATCAAAACAAATTTAGACTCTCAATCGATTCATCAGAAATCAACCAAAAAGAATATAAAATAATCAAAGTTCGACTTACAATATTTTCTATTTTTAATAATGCGTAATGATATTGTGAAGGCACAGAAAAGAAGTATGGAACCCATCCATCCATCAAACAAAACTAATTTAAACTCCCACTTAATTTATCAGAAAATCAACCAATTTAAACTCCCACTTAAACTACTTCTTTGTTGATATTAAACTCCTGTTTGGGATAAAATTTTGAGATTTTTGCTTATTTTTGTCGTTTTTGGATTTTTTTTTCCACTTTCTGGATACGCTTTTTTACTTTTTTGGACTGAGATGAACCAGAAAAGTAAAGAAAAATATATTGAAAGATGAGAAAAAACACTAAAGACAATATACACCACATAAAATCTACTCAACTTATTTTTGTCTTTTTTGAACATTATCTTGGTCAAAACATTTTTACATTTCCGACTCTCCATGAAAAGAATTGAAAAAATCTAATAATTCGATCAAATGATGAGAAAAGTTCATGAAAAATAACCAGATAAGCTATTATCCCAAACTGGGCCTAACATAACCAAAGTTCGATCTACAACATTTTTTATTTAAAATATCTCGTAATAGCCCAAACAACAAGAGTCTTTACACGCGATTTCTACTTCTGTTTGCTTTTCCCGCAAATTCTAATCAATGAAAAAGAATGGAAAAAAATATTCAGATCCAAGAGAATTAGAGCGAAATTGAAAGGTCTGGATCTTGGAAAACATCTGGCACCATATGCAGAAATGACAAAATCACGAGACCTTCCAACGAAACTGAAACAAAATCTACAACACAAATACACGCACAACTAGGCACCATCAACAGCAATACAAGCAAGAGCGTCAAGCCACTAAGGGTGATTCTAGTTAGAAACTGAGTTTCAAACAAAGACATGCGGAGAGAAAACAGTGCGAACCATGAAAATCAAAGAGTTTCAGAGACAAAACGACGAAGAAAAAGAAGCAACGATGTAATGAACTCTGTAAATAGCAAATCGTGAACAAAACCAAACAGCAGATTCTTCCGATAAAACAAAAAACAAAAAATAGACGAATTATGGAGTGATTCGCGAACGATGTGCTGCTGCAAACCCTAGGTAACAATCTTACCTTGCGATGAGAGGAGCCAATTGAACAATAAACCCTAAGCGAAGGAAACAGATATGACTTTTGCCTGCCTTTACATATCTTTTCAAAGCCTAGATAAGAATCTTACCTTGCGATGAAAGGAACCCAATCGAACAAAACCCCTAAGCGACGGCAAGACGACTTCAGGCTTTATATGTCTTTCGAAACCCTAGTTAACGATAAGCTATTGGGTAAGGAAATCGCCTTGTCACTAGTTTTTTTTTTTTTTTTTTTTTTTGGTAACTTAGTCTCTATTTGTTTTTTTTTTTTTTTTTGTAACTTGGTCAGTGTTTTGGCCTGAATTTTAAATTAAATTTTTTAATTTAAAAATCACAAAAAAAAATCAATTAATTTGGCTTAAGTAACTTTTTTTCATTTTTCTTTTATATTTTTTACACATAATTTGACATAAAAAAAGCTACTCCTTTTTTATAAAAAAACCAAAAAATTTAAAAATTATTAAAAAAAACTAGTCCAAACACAAGTTTATAGGCTCTGTGACTTTTTTTAAAAAAATAATAAATATCAAATTATGTAGAAAAAGTAAAAAAAAGTAAAAAAAGCTTAATAAGCCAAACTAATTTACTTTTTTGTGGCTTTTAAGTCAAAAAATTACAAAAATAAGTTAGCACAAACACAGTTTAATATGTTAATTATTTTTATTTTTAAAAAATTGTAAATAAATTTAAAAATTTATTAGACTTTTGTAAATAAAAATATATATTTTTACTTATTTTGTAAATAAATTTTTATTTTATTTTTTTTCTTTCACTACCTCCGACCACTAACTCTGACTATCGCCTCTAACTATCACCTTCGATCATCGCTTTTAGCCACTATTTTCGACCATCATATATTGTCATTGTCTCCGACTATTACTTTCGACAACCGTCAGTACCTCATGCAATCATAATCATTTAATACCTTCGATCATTACGTCCAACCACTACCATTCGACCATCAGTTCCAACAATCTGCTTTAACCACCAAATCCGACCATACCCTCTGACGACCATATACAGCTGTCGCTTTTGACATTCATCGTTACCTCTTGAAATCATCACAAATTAATATCTCCAATCACCACCTTCGACCACTACATTCATCTGCAGCTTTCAATTACCACCTTTCGACATTTATGTACCAAGCATATTTTTGTTTTTTTATAAAAATAAATAAAAATATATTTTTTATTTATTGTAAACAAAAAACAAAGAAAACTGTAAACGTTATTAAACGAGGCCATAGTGTTATATGTGCACATAATAATTTATATAGTGGCTCCAAATAAGGGATTGTGTATTAAAAAATCATAATACTTATGTATTAAATAGGTGCACTACGTTAATATAAGGACATAGTATTTTTGACTTTTATTAAATGATTTCTTGTATGTAACAATCTTATATTGGGATGAGAGAAACTGTAGGACCCGGTCCTTTTTAATTTGAATCGATTAATTAAACCTTATTGTGATGTATTCGATGGAATGCAGGCAAGTATTTAATTGTGGAAATGAATTAAAATTTAATCATGTTTATGATTGTTAATGATAATTATATGCTTGTTTTTGCATGAAAATAATTATTATGGATTGTGTAGATGAGCCTTGATGCGTTAAAATAAAATTTACATTATATGCATTTTCTTTCCTTAGGATGCTTCCCAGCAAGGGACTAATCGATCGGTGTCGAGACTGATCGACCAATCAATTGGTATGTGCCAGAAGGGCTTTTAAGTTGTGGGATTGGAGTGTTTGGCTCCATTTCATTCATCTCTCTCTCTCTCATCTGGGGTTCTAAGCCCTAGAATAAGTCTTAGGGTTCTTTTGAGCTTTCTTTGCTCCATTGGAGGTTGATCCTTACTTTTCTTCCAATCCAGTGCCGTTGGAGAAGTCTTTGTTCGTGTTTGGAGCTCCATCTTCACATACCTGTTAGAGATTTGCTTGGTTGGAACTTGCTAGGATTCAATCCTTGCTTTAGGACACTTAAGAGGTAGAATTTATGACTATCATTGAATATTTATGTGATATAAGTTGTATATTTAAAAATATATACATAAAAGCATGAAAATGATGTTTTTGAAACTTTAGGCCAAGGTTTAATGGTAAAGCATGTTAAATTTTGAAATTGTGGATGATTTAAGATGATTTTAACTTCTTATTGTTGTGGAATATGGTTGAAATTAATTACCTAAAAAAAGAATATAGTTGAAATTGAAAGATGAGAAGTTAAGGTTTGGTTTTCGAATTAACATTTGAGAAATTGGGGGTTTTTGGATTAATTGACCCAATAATGAAATTGGTTAATAATTTGGTAAATTTTGGATTGTGGGAACCTATTTACATATATGAAAATTCATGAATTTGGTGATATACGGAATAATGGAATGATGAATTGGGGTGTTGAATAAACCACATGAACATGATGAGCTTTTTGGGGAACCATATGTGTGTTGGGTGTTGATGAGAGGAACCATGTTGGTTTGGACACGTGTTTGAGAATTGTGATTTGATGAAATAAAAATGATCGACTTGGATCTATGGATTGTGTAAGTTGGGGCTTGAATAGCTTCTTGGTAAAAGACTGAAAAACTACGTATATTGGGTGACCTATCCATCGGCTAATAACCAAGAACAAGGCATTATTCATATCGGGATATATAAGGCACCGTTATTTAGCGGGTCTTGCGTGGCCTAGTTGGTAGTAATGCGACGTGAGTCTATAAGCTCATCCGGCGTCGACTCCTAGTATGTAAACCACGAGTTGGTTGAGATATGAGAAAATGTAGATAACATATGTGTGCATAAGTGTGAGTTGTGGAAAGTGAGAACTTGAAATAGGTGATGGAAATAAAAGACTAAGTGATGAGTTTGTGTATGAAAATGGATTTATCTTGCATAAGGAAAACTAGTTATGTGAATGGAATTTTAATAGAAAATGAAAGTTAGTTTTTGATAAAACTATGTATTGCATTTTCGTATAACCATCCTCGTATATCATGCATATGTTCATTATTAGTCAATTTCTTACGAGTCTCGGCTCATGTTGTATAAACCATTTCAGGTGATAGCGAGAAGAAGGCTATGGACTGAAGAGTGTGGTCGTGGGACCCCTTTTTGTAGTTATCGGTAGAATTACATGTTTAGTCATTTCATCTTTTGAGGATTAATGTTGTAAATGTAATTCTTTTTTAATACGTTAGATGATTGTATTCGGGTTGGAGTAACCCTTCTTATAAGGTCTTAAGACTATGAACACATATTTTGTATGCATGAGAGGACGGTTGGTATCGTTTTGAATGTTACTCAATGGGTTAAATGTTGGGTTTTCAAAGTTTGGAGGCATTTGGGGATGTTCCTTTACTCCTTAGTCATATTTCTTATAAATTGGTTTGCTTGGGAGGCTTGTCTTTTAGCATAGTTTTGGTTTGGAAGCTAAGTTTTTGAAATAGGACTTGAGAAAAGAGTCCGGGGTTGGATCGCTCGATGGACTGATCGATCAGTTTATTGAGCGATCAATAGAACCTCTCGATTTCTCAGTTGCAAAGAAAAATTATTGCAAGTAGTGAAAGACTTCGGTCTTGGGACCAATCGAGCTTCTAGTTGTCGTGAGTAATTTTTCACTTTTTCTTTTGGGGGCCTACTTTTCTAAGGGATGTTCTCCCAAGGTGTTAAACCCTATTTCGTGTACCTTTTTACTTAAAATCATGGTTTAGGAAAACATTTTATCTTGTCGGTTCGATTGCACTCTTTTTAATGGTTCCCTTAAGGATGTTTTCGGTGGGTGTTCCTTTAGGCCTCATGTTAAGTTTTGTTAAAATCTTTCTCTTTCTCAGTTCGGTTGGGTTGGTTCACGAGCCTCGGGGCTAACGGCGTGACAGATTAATATAAGAGTTCTAGGTTCGGATATTTAGGTGCAGTGGGAATGGTTAATCCATTGCATTAGAGTTGCATTGATGTGTGGCATTCATGTATCTGTGTGTTACCATGATATATCTTTGAAGTAACTTGATGTTCGCATGCTATGTGTTATTTGGGTATGGAGGTTGAACTTCAAGGATGGTGTGTCTTATCCTTGGGTGTCCGGTTGACTGGCTTGTGGTACGAGTTAGAAAGGCGTTTGGACGACGTCCATTTTAACTACAGTTCCAAACTAGTTACCCAGATTGTCACGCCCTAAAACCTAAGTCACGAGAACCACCTAAGAAAACCCGTTTTGAGATACCGATATCCATCAAAATCACCCGAGCCTAAACGGGTCAAAGAACGTAAATGAAGGTAAACCTAAAAACTTTGAAAAATGCACATTTTTGGGTTTATTTTATGTAAAAGAACAACCCAAAAGAATGAGGCCACAGTCCTCAAGAGCCAATCTTTAAAACAAGCAAATAAATTTTTTAGAAAATTATCCGGACTGCTCGAGCCGTCCTTGCCTGTACATTGTTTTTTCCTCAGTCTGCAAAACAACCGAGAGTGAGGTTTGACCGCTCGATAGAGCGCTCAAGAGGTCCGTCGAGCGGTATGGCTCTTGACACTTTTTGAAAATCTAAATTTTCACACCAAACACTCAACCATTTTTCAACATTTTTGAAATCTTTCAAGGCACAGATAAGCCATCTACAACACACTAAAATGAGGTTCAAAATCCTCCCTTGAGGCACAAGAGTTGATGTAAAGCACTAAAACCAACCAAAAACGATAACCATTTCATATAATTATGAAAACATATAACTAACCCATGGTCCCTCTCCTAGGTATACAACGTACATGCATTAATATCAAGGCCTCATGGCTTACAAAGCTTATATTTTAGGACCAAAACATAGGACGTCATATATATAATCGAAAACCAAAAGAAAACTAAGAAGTTTAGTCTTTCGCTATCTTCGAGCTCCTCAAGATCGCTCAACGCAATCAAATTCACCTGAAAGGTTTTCAAATCCCATAACGTGAGTCGAAACCCAATAGAAAAAAGACTAACATGAATTAAAAGTATAACATGTAATCACATATTACATAAATAATTCGACTACACGAGTCTCAAAACGTTTTCCATCCTTAAAACCTTAAGTTTTCATATAATTCGACAGCATCTAATAGTTCAATAATCACACGAGCCATATTGCATTCCAACTAGGTTTTCGCAACCTACGATGTTTCCTACACCTCGAACTCTTTTATGGCCTTCCACCGAGGGATAAGTACTAACCCCACTTATGCAAATTCTTTACGGTCTTTCATCGCAGGACCAAGCTCTGCCCTAATTATGTAATCCTTCACGGTCTTACACAGCAGGACAGTACCTGCCCCAATTAAGCAATTCTTTACGATCTTTTATTGCAGGAGCAATCGAATCCCAATTTCACATACATAGATATTACACATTTAGAGAAGTACAAAGCCATGTGCGAACATTTAAAAGCATGCATTTATCAATCATCTGATGAAATCATGGCTCAACCCCAAGGGTTAGCCCCACACCTTGCGGATATTTTTGGTCTCACGGGAGATGCACTGGATATTTATTATTTTTAAAAAAATATTCTTTTATTTTTAAAACAAGAAAATCTAAGATATCTGAGCACCCTTTTTGAAAAATGGAGTCGTTACTTGATTTTTGAAAAAAATCAAGAAAAACAAAAAGAAAGTTGCGGGTCTTTTAAAAATGTAACCAGAGAAAAAGAGGATTCGGGGGTTAAGGTACAAGAAGGGAAGGCGCTAGGCACCTATTTCGCCCAACCGTGAGGTGCGCCTCTACTTTATCAACATTAATTCTTATTGTAAACTTTTTAAATGTAACATATATAGAATAGGAGGTTAAAGAGAGTTCAAACAAAAGAAATCAATGAAACAAAATTCTAACTATGATTCCTAGAGTCATGCAACTTGATTGTTATTTCTAGATATGACACACGTATCATTTAAGCAAAGCAAAGTAAAAAACACGCGAATAAGTCATAAAACAAACAAATAAAGGTCTAAGGGTTGTGCAACAGTGTTTCTGCCCTAAACATGTGATAAGTAGGCTATATAGAATAAGCAAGAAAGATTAAACACTATTTTCAAACTACTAAACATGCAGAAAACTCGCGATCGTAGCAACAAATGTTGCAGCTGTGATAAAAATGGTTACAAAACATGCGACCGCAAGGTCACCGCAAAGAACATAATAAAAAAAGCTCACGACCGTGACAAATAGAAGTCGCGGCCATGGTTTTTAAGGGTATAGAAAGGGTATGGACGTCGCACAAGGCTTAAAATATGCTCAAATGAATAGGCTACACAGGATAGAGACCATAATCTATTGGTTCTAGGTTAGATCCACCATCCTTCATACTCTATACAAACAATAACTCTAAATAGAATATACAGGATATTAAAAATGAACAACAGAAATATTTTCATGTCACTAGCATCACAAAACCTTATGGTTGTAGCAAAAGGATGTCGCAGTTGTAACAAAAGTGAAGGAAAAAAGCTACGGTCGTCATGTTTTCATGACCTCAGAACATGCAGATATGAACGTGTATAGAATGGAAATCATGACCCATTTGGTCTAAGTCAGATCTGCCATTCATTACCCAATAGAAAGATAAATAGAGGTACAGAAAGAAGAAAATGCTAAACAGAGTAATAAAAGGATATATAACCTTGAAATAAGCAAATAACAGAGGGCTTTGAAGAGAGTTTCCATATTATTTGCCTTAAAAACAATGTCACGGCCGTAACAATATGATGTTGCGACCGTGAGTAAATAAGGTAACATATATATCGGCCTTTATAAAAAGTTCACGGCCGTGACTGTTGGTTTAAGAAAACATATGACTGTGACATGAGAAGGTTGCAGCTGTCATGTTCCAGAACCTTAAAAAGCTTTTGATATGCTCAGTGTGCTTGTAAGCATTGAAACAGAATAAGAATAACTGTAAATTCAAGAAACAGAGAACCATGAATACACCATTAGTAATGAAAAACTTGAAGGGACAGTGCTTACACTGAAATAAATGGTAAATAAGCAATAAAATAGTAGTAACCTTATCCACGATACCCTCAGGGGAAGAAAATGAGGGTTTAAGAAAAGTCGTGGGTTTTCAAAATTACCTCGTATAAATATCCACCTCGAATGGCCCATCGGGAGTGAGAATAGACTACCTCCAAGCTAATACGAGTTTTGAGAACTCTTTCAATGCAAGCAAGAATATAAACGAGGCTCGAAAAGTGTAGAATGGATAGGAAAATATCAAGTGGGAGTGTGTTTGGGCAGAGCTTGGGCCTTTAGGTCTCTCTTTTCTCTTGGTTCTACTTGAAAATGACATCTATTTATAGGCAAGACGAGCAACACAGATCTTTTTTGGGATGCTATCACATGTCTAAAAAGGGGTAATAGTGACGACCGCTACCTTTTTGCTTTTATACATTAACAATCGACACTTCTATGGTAGTGAAAAGGACATCCGCAACATTCAAAAGTCGCAACCTAGATAAACAAGCGACGACCGTGACAATGAAAGTCACGGCTTGGTTTAGGATTTTCAAAAAGGTTACGACGGTGAGAGCAAGGACACGACTTGAAGGTGTTTAGGGTTTTTCTTGGGTTTTGAGCCATATTCGTGATTTTACTTGCTTGAGAGTATCTTTGAGCATGATTCACACACTTCCGTTAATAGAGCCCATTCGAGACGAGTGCTTAAGATTTGGTTTGGTCAGATTGGGGTGTCTATAGTTGTCCCTCTTTGACAAAGCTTACAACAATTTGTGGTGCAAGTAAATATCAAACCTCCAGAGATAAACCGATTGAACAAGTTGCCAATCTTATGTACAAACAAAATATGCAATAAAACGTGATCGAACCCAAACTTTCATCGAGCTTTTTACGTACCCCCATTGTAAAGGATCAGACAGGTCGTAGTTCATGGGATAATGCATATGATGTAAATAGGCTAATCATAATGCATGGTAGGTATAGTACAATGCAAATAGGTACAATGCAAGAAAATTTAAGGTCACAACACGGACTGAGAAACCAGGGATTAGTTTTAGATTGTGAAAAGACTGATGAGTCAGTTTAAGGTCATGAGAAAGACCGATGAGTTAGTTTAGGATCATGAGAGGGATCGGAGAGTTAGTTTAAGGTCATGAGGAAGACCAAAGGTTCTAAGAGCATTTTAACGTCATGTAAGGATCGATAAATCAGTTTATGGTCATGAGGAGGACTGAAATGTCATTATAAGGTCATAAGGGGGATCGAAAAGTCTGTTTAAGGTCATGAGGAGGACCCGACCATTTGAGGAACAGTTTTAGCTCATGTAAGGATCGAAAAGTCAGTTTAAGGTTATAAAGAAGACCGAAGGGTCAGTTTATGGTCATGAAGGGAACCGGAGAATCAATTTAAGGTAATGAGAAGGACCGACCATTTGAGGGGCAGTTTTAGGTCATGCAGAAACTAG